>ML797118.1:341724-353999 GCA_009831015.1 Picea engelmannii
GGAGACAGTTCAAAAGCTACATGGAAGCCCAAAGATTATTGTAAGTGACAGAGATCCCATCTTCACTGGACATTTTTGGACAGAATTGTTTTCTTGTTTGGGTACTCAATTGGCTCATAGCTCATCCTATCATCCTCAATCTGATGGACAAACCGAGATCGTGAAAAAATGTTTGGAAGGCTACCTTCGTTGCTTTGTCTCTGATAAACAAAAACAATGGTTCAAATGGTTACCCTTGGCAGAATGGTGGTATAACACTTCCTTTCATACTGCAAGAAAAATGACACCATTTATGGCACTTTATGGATACCACCCTCCTTCCATCACTTCTTCTCTAAAAGAAAAATCTAAGTTTCAAGTAGTGGAAGATCACATCAAGAATCAACAACAAGTTCTCTAAATATTAAAGGACAACCTGACCATGGCATAGAATCGCATGAAACAACAAGCAGATCAACATCGTAGTGAAAGAATTTTTGAAGTAGGGGATTGGGTGTTTTTAATACTACAACCATACAAACAGATGTCCCTCAAGCAAGCCAAGAAGGATAATAAATTATCACCAAAGTAATATGGCCCTTATAAGGTGTTGCATAAGATTGGTACTATGGCATACAAATTGGAGTTGCCTGCATCTTCATGAGTACACCCAGTTTTCCCTGTTTCATGCTTAAAAATGGTTATAGGCGACAAGATCCCAGTTCAAACTATATTTCTAGAACTTGAAGAGGAAGGAAAAATCATATTGGAGCCTGAAGCCATCACTGGCACAAGAATTCGCCAGCTGAGGAATAGATCCATTTCAGAGTATCTCATTAAATGGAGGAAACTACTAGCTGAAGATTCCACTTGGGAAGATGATTCTTTTATACAGAAGCATCTAGAGTTACTCAAGTGTTGCGTACAACACTTGTCTCAAGGGGAGGGGAATGTTAAGCCCTAATATTTTCTCACTACCCCTTTATTGGGGCATATTATATTAGTAATGTTATTTTATTTATGTCAGCTTTAGGACATTAGTTGTAATTATACCTCCTAGTCTCCTATATATACCAAGGAGACATTTTCATTTTGAATCATCTTGTACTTGAAAATTTAAGTGGGGTAAAAGGAGGTTGCCCCCTCGAAGAGGCTTATTATCTGAAATTATCTCTTTTTCAAGGCATTGAGTACTTTTTCTGAGGTTTTTCTATGTTATATTGATATTTGGTTCTTATCAGAAAGAATGAATCTGAAAGAAGAAAACCCTAAGGAAGATCCCAAAATAGAAGAACCCCATAAATGATTAGAAAAGATGTTACTGCATATGAAAGGCACCTTGAATAACCACTGCCATGTTAAGTTATCAGAGATATTTAAGGAAAAAGAATACCTCGAAGTCAGGATAGGAGACTTCGACATTGACTGTGTTTTGGATGAGGAAACACAGATGAATGTTATGACAGAAAGAACTTGGGAAGCTATAGGGAGACCTGTTATGATCCCTTCACTAAGTGGAATAGGGTTATTCAGAGGAAAACTTGTACACCTATGTGGAAGAATCACTCAGATATCTATGAATGTCAATGGGACTTTGACAAAGGAAGATTTTGAGATCATCAAATTTATTGAGGACAACGCCCCATTTATTATGTTACTTGGAAGACCTTGGATTGACAGAGATTTATCTCAATAGGAAGAAGAAGCCAAAGTTTTGGAGAATAAGAAATAGGAATTAAAATATTTTATGACCAAGAAGATTGCACAGTTGATTGAGGAACAAAAGAAGCTCCTTGATGCTAGAGACTCCAATGTCGAAGCTAAAAGAATGTCAGAAAACTTGTGGAAGACTAAAGTCTCTCTCGTAGATAAAGACAAGATGTTGGCCCTGAAACCTAAGCAAGAACATCAACAATGCGAAGTATCTATATCCAAGGAAGATAGGAATCATAATGGGAAAAGAAACACTGAGGCGAAGCTCACTGGAAAGAAGGATAAAAAGTTAATTAAGAAAAGGGTGAAGATTGAAAAATTGCAAGAGATTCCAGATGGAGCATCGCAGAAAGAAAAAATACAAAATTCAAACTTTGTCAGGATATCAGGACAACAAACTATGGCACTTCGCCATGGCGAAGTGATATAGCCATTGGAGGCCAATATGTCCGCTCGACTGTCGCTCTGAACGAGTCAGAAAGAATTTATGGGTTACTACTAGATCGCTGGCCAACACCAGAATGGATAGAATGGAGTTAATGAAGGATCCATAACCGTTGCAAGAAGGTCATTGCCGAATCTCTCATTTAACCTGTCGCGCCATGCCCGAAGAACACTTTTTCCAAACTGAGAGTTTGAAGCCCACAAAAATAGTGAATGTATACAATGATCCTTGCATGCAGATTGTTCATCCTAGTCCTGTATCTGAGATCATTGTAGACCCCAAGTATTTTTGAGCTTGTATGTTGGACAAGCTCAGCGCTGCTGAGAAAGTAGTTGAAGAATTTTTTATTGACTTAATGACTGAGAGAGTTATGTCAGAAAGAAGAATGTCCACAGGTATCCAGGCATCATCGACAAGAGGAACACAAGCCTCCCCATCGACTGCTCGAGAAGGAACATCTCAAGCTGGCGCGGAACAACGAACTAAGCATAGAGATGATGCAGCCAATGCGAAGTTGGTGCCAACCATCTTGATAGCTTATATACCCCCTCTGAGTGGTGCGATTAATCGAGAGAGTGTCCCTAGAGACTTTGAATACACCCTCGTCACTTCATATCTACCTAAAGGAGTACGCACCTACCGCGTAGATCAAGACAAGGTCGCAGCGCTGAAGTTTTACGACTTCAACCTTGGAGACCGTAAAGTCTATGACATGCTAGCCCCACACAAGTACTTGACAAGAACCAAGGTTAAGAATTCAAATATAGTCCCTCAGCAATGGACGATGAACCTTGCGCAGTCGAATTTGCTTAGTGTTATGAAAATACCACACTTCGGAAAACACCAAGAGGTGAATGCTTGTGTAAAAATATTGCTAGCAAGTTACCACAGAGGATACACGTGGTTAAACCATTGCATAAATATTGATCCAGCACTGATAAATAGGATCACTGGGCTCAGCATGCAGAGCCCTGATCCCTAAGATTACTACCCTGGAAAGACCGCGGACCATGTTCTCGCACAAGAGATTAAAGAGGCCTATGGCGATGTTGAGAAAGGAGCACGAGGCTACAAGGTAGCCTCTATCGAAAGTGGCGCAGTGTGCCTAGCATGCCAACTGATGACAGGGAATTTGGTACATAAGAACAGACCAACACAAGTATCAGGCTTCGTAGTTGACCTCGCAGGGAAGTGCACAGAGGGAGTACAAATGAATTGGGCAAAATACTTGGTAAACCAGCTCGAGATTGACATGAATTCTAGGGGCACGAATTCCATTTTAGTTGGCTGCTAATATTGGTCGCCTTTGTCACATGGGAGCTACTAGAAAGAGTAGTCTTCCCAAACCTCGACCCCTTTGAACCCTTAGCTCTGAAGTTCAGTACCTTATGGTATCCGACCGACATGAAAGCAGCCATAGGAAGTGAACCTTGCATAACCCTGAACACTTTACAAAGGTTCCAACCTTTGATAAAGTTCAGCATGGACCACCACTTAATATATCTAACTCCACATGTTGATGAACACCAGGAACAACTTCAATCCTATTATAAGCTGACAGAAGAAGATCTAGAGGAAATCACCAAGGAATGGTCGGCGGACCTCCTTGTTGGAGCAGATCTAGCAGAAATTTCAGACATCAACAACCTAGTAGCTGTGCAGGACACACCTGGGCCCAGTAAGGTGAAGAAGACAAAGAATACAAAGGAGACAAAGAAGCCTGACGATGTTCAGGATGTAGATAGTCACTCTATAAGGACAACTTCCATTTCACCAAATCAAGGAGGTAATGACAAAGACTTCCAAGAGGTTGAAATAAAACTAGAAACCGAAGTTTTAAAGAAGAGAAAAGGTCACCTTCGAAGTCTTCCTCTAAGAAGAAAGAAAAAGCGACCATGACCACATTGACGACCACAGTCACTCCAGATGACTTCAACTTTCTCCTTGCAACTTCGAATGAGGACATAGAAGAGATCACAGAAAAGAAGGAGGCCAAGAAAGAGGCCATGTACAACAGACTTGAAACCAAGATCCAAGGAGTACAGTAAGCAATTCAGTCTAGCCGCACTGTCTCCACTACGCTCTTACCAGAAGGAACACCAGAACTGGGAGATCAACCAATTCAACTCCGCAAGATTGATGACATAGTCGAAGCACATATTTGAAAAGAAGAAGAAGCAACAGCACAGGCCACCCAGGCCATAAAACAAGCACAAGAGGATATCATAGAGCAACGCGAAGCTGCACAACAAGAGAAGGATGCTCTTCAAGCGAAATTTGACAAGGACAGAGAAAAGCTCCAAAAAGAGAAGGAACAACTGCTCACAAAGAAGATCGGGATCGAAGAAGTTGTCAACAGAGAATTTCTCTCTGTGACCGGCTTAGAGAGGAAGGTAGAAGAACCCTTAGAGCAACAAGTGATGAAGTTGGCTGAATTTATTCAGCAACTTCAACAAAGGTTTATGGACTTAGTACTCCAAACTATCCCAAGTACCCCACAAGAAGAGCGCGACCAATGAGAAATCACTGCTCAGAGTACAGTAGAAAGGATTAAAGTACTCACTAAAGAATGCAAACAACTAAATAGAAGAAGAATGTAGATATATGAAAGCCTCACCGAGAACCCTGAATTGTATAAATTGGAGTCACAACTCCAGGAGGTGAAGCATCAAGCTGAAAAGTTATAAGTACAGTTGAAGGCCCTATCACTCATAGAAATATTGAAGCAGTTGCCTGAACAACGTGTCACACAGCAACAGATCCAGATGATCCAGACCAAGGTAAAAGAAGCAACGCAACGGATCCAACCTGTGTAGGATAAAGCATGTCAACTTTTTACAGAGATCAAGAGCCAAGGTATAGAGATGGACCAGGTCATTCATACAACAGAACATCGCCTAGGGGGACCAGTCAGTAATGCACTCATATAGGAGATTTCTAAGCAAGAAGCAGTAGAAATATAGCAGGTCTAAGAAGCTCGGGCTAAGCTTGAGGCATTCGAAGCAGAGTTGGTCAGACCTGGGTGACTCGAGATGAGTCACAAGTGAGTGTTGGGGGCCTGTTGGCCCTTGACCAAGTTTTGAGAAACACTTGGTCATATTTGACCATTTTTGGAACTACGACAACTAGCCAAAGAAGGATTTCCAAGCGAAGCATCTCAGTCCACTTTTGGGCCCCTTTTTGGGGTTTTGGGTTAATGTAATGGGAAAGGGATGTTGGTCGTGGGTTTACCCATGCTTAGGCCCATTTTGTAACTTATAAATAGATACTTAGGTAAGAGACAGTAGTATTAGTACATCTATGTGATGTATAGTTGATGTCTTAGTGTTAGTAACTAGATTTGTGTGATCACATGTGTATTGTAAGTGCTCTGTGCATGATTGTAAGGATATTGTAGGGCTAAGTGAAAATTGTCGAAAGAGGTTTTGTGTTGAAGTTCAAGGAAGAAGGATCTAGCGAGTTGTGCAGATCTTATGTCTTGTGCGAAGTGAGGACTATGAGGCTCTGTGTTGTAATTGCTTGGCCGAGATAATAAAGAAGAAGATTTTGTGGACGTAACCCCAGGGTGGGGGTGAACCATGGTAACTCTGTGTGTTGTGCTCTATGCCTCAACCTGATGTGTTTGTCTCTCTTTACTAAATGCTTTGATGTGTTAGATAGATCTAGTTATGCTTTGTGCTTATGATATGTGAATGAATGTCAGATTTGAGACAAATAAGATGCTTAGTGCTTGATATGAAGAACCTATTGCTAAAGTGTTGAATTAACTTAGATCTAAGTATATACTATGATGCTTTGTTTTCTCTACGAAGTGAGATAAGGGTTGATTCTAGGAGAAATATTAATGCCAAGTGCTTTGTTAAGAGTATAATCATGGATCAGTGTCCCAGCTAAGGTTGAAGACATCTGAGTCCTGCAACCACCCCTGCCTCTACCTCGGGTGAGACTTCATCTTCTTCGCAGGTGTTGTCGAAAGGGTTGGTAGTTAGGGTTTTGTTGGTGCACTCTTGAGCGTTGAACCTTGGGTCTACCCTTGTACCAACAAAGAAACACACCTCCCAACAACAAATTCATGCTATTCAGAGAAGATTTATGGAAGTAACTCAAAGACTCCAACCCATACAAGATAAGGCCTACCAATTATTTACAGAGGTAGAAGGCCAAGGATCAAAACTAGAGCAGGTTGTTAATGCAGTTGAACAATGCCTGGAAGGACCCATGAATGATGCAACCATCCAAGAGTTCATCGAGCAGGAGGCCTTGGTGAAGCACCAAGTCGAAGTAGATCGAGCCAAGATCGAGGCGTTTGAGGCAGAGTTACCCAAAGCAAAGTGACTAGGGCCAAGTCACAAGTGAGTGTTGGGGGCCTGTTGGCCCTTGACCAAGTTTTGGGAGATCCTTGGTTATGTTTGACCTATTTTGGGACTTCGACAGCCTGTCGAATGAGGAGCGAAATACAAAGAAGATATCATGGTATCTCGGCCCCTTTTTGGGATTTGGGAATATGAAATAGGTATGGGATATCGTCCCATGGGTTTACCCATGTTTAGGCCTATTTTTTAATGTATAAATAGATGTCTAGGCGATGTAAAATGGTGGAGAAGCTAAGTGCTAGAAGTGCATCTATGTGATGTTAGGCTCATAAGCTAAGTGTTAAGTGAAAGTGTGGATTGTAAGAGATATGTGAATACTATGTGAGACTTGCAGAGCTAAGTGCAAGTCATCTGTAGCACTTTGTGCATAGAATATGGAAGGCTTTGTGCTTGACCTAGCTTAGGGAAGGAGGATCTGGCGAAGTGCACGCAGATCTCTTGTCCTATGCAGAGTAGGGTTTTGAGGCTTTTTGCATGTAACCCATTGAAGAAGACAATAAAGAAGAAGAGTTGGTGGATGTAGCCCTAGGGTGGGGGTGAACCACGTAAATATTGTGTTAGTCTGCTCTATGCGATGTTCTGGTGTATTTATGTGTTATCTGCTAAGTTCTTTATATAGATAGATAGATCTGTTTGTGCTTTGTGCTTTGTGCTTATAACAAATCTGGATGCTAGATCTGACATATGTGAATGTGCTTAGTGATTGAATCAATTAGATATGATCTATTTTGTTATGCTAAGTTCTTAGATACATTAGATCAGGGTGAATGTTGCAATGCTCTGTTTTCTCTGTGGAGTAGATATTGGTTGAATAATGATGAAATGAAGGTGCTAAGTTCTCTATTAAGTAATATAATCATAGATCTGTGTCCCAGCTAAGGTTGTAAACATCTAAGTCCTTCAGCCATCCCTGTCTCTACCTCAGGTGAGACTTCATCTTCTTCGCAAGTGTTTCCGAAAGGGTCGGTAGTTAGGGTTTTTTTGGTGCTTTGTTGTAGCGTTGAACCCTGGGTCTGCCCCTGTGCCAACATTTATAAATAATTTTCTAATCTATAAACACATGAATTTATTGTGGATCATAAATTGTGTAAATTTTTCAGACCCTGACCCGGTTTCAAGTCTCATTGAGACACATAGTTAAATACCCAACCCACATTGCACATTTTACTGCTGCAAATTAGTAAGAATGAAATTAAATTCTCAGAACTGAAACAAAAGAAGTCTGCTACAACACTTTAACCAGAAATAAATCACACACAAAAAAAATTCAACACAGAGACTCGTTTTACAAATTCAGACCCTGGAAAAACCCACAAAGGGGAAAACTAGTGAGAGAGGGGAGGATTTTATTATTCATAGAAATGATAGATATATATAGTAGTCATCTTTAGTAATTAATACACACACTTATCTTTTTTTTTCGTGCATAAACTCAACATAGAAAATAGTGCCAAAACTTCTCCTCGATTTTTGTGCCCATAAATACATACAATATGGTCTCACTATTGTTGTTGTAAATTTCCTCGATTTGTGTGCTCAAAAATATGTATAATATGGTTTCACTATTGTTTCTATACTTTGCCTCAATTTATGTGCTCAAAAATTTCCTTGTAATTCATGCCACAATCTGCTCATGTGGTCACTCTCCTAGCTCGACTCTCTCAATCTCTTGATCTCTCAAACTCTAGGAATGAATGAATGAGGGCACCTTAGTCTCTAAGTAGACTTGGTGGAGGAAACTGAATAGTCATAACTTTTTATTTTCCCTCGCAAAATTCCAAAAGTCACATTTAATTTTATCTCTCATAAAATTAATTTCTTGAGACCTCTTTTGGACACTTTCTCACCCCTAGGTGCCTAGGTGATGAGAAACACTTGTCATTGGTACTTTTATTTAATTAATTTAACACTCCGTCTTACCAAGGAAAGTGTTCCTCACCACCCCAATCTTATCTCTGAAAGGCACAAACTTTCCTTTCACCAAAGCTTTTGTGAGGATGTCTTCCATCTGCTCATCGATGGAAACACATTGTAGCTCAAATGCTCCTCTCTAAACATGGTCCCAGATGAAGTGATATATAATCTCAACGTGTTTAGACCTTTCATGGAAAAATAGATTCTTAGAGAGTTTAATGCAACTCTGATTATCACAGTAGATCATCGTGGGTCTCATCTCCACACCAAATGATCCAACTAGCAACTTGTGAAGCCAAATGGCCTCACAACTAGCCTGAATGGCTACCATGTACTCAACCTCAGCAGAACTCAAAGCCACTAAATTTTTCTTTCGACTGAACCAAGACACATTGTTGAGCTGTAATTTCCCCGTTGGCCTAGGAAGCATAAGGAATGGTTCCACTAGCCTAAATTGGTTCTTGTAGGCTAAGTCGGGAAAGTTACCCAAGGAGCTCAACTTTTGCCTAGGAAATGACTTTATAAAGTGAAAAGGGGAAAAATGGAGACGTGGGTCTTAGGAAAAATAAAGTCACTTCAAAATTATAAAGTGTGCAAGCATAAAGTGACTTTAAAAGAAAATTAAAAGTAAATTGAGGGGGAATTTATTCAATGAGAAATAAGAGGGGAAAAGAGGGGGCACCCCTCATTCTTGCACTCACTAACTTTGGAAAATAGATTTTTGAGAGCTCTTGAGGAAAGAGTCTAGGGTTTTTGGAAACCCTTGGGAATTTGTTGGCTTCAGTGTTGTAACGATACACCCTAGCTGGTTGAGATCGGAATTTCTCAAGTTTCGACATTGTGCTTCATTGAGGCTGAATATTCTTCCTGTTCGCAGTGAAATTTTATTTACAGTTGATAAGTATTTTTGGTCGTTGAACTAAGACTGGAAGGTGTCGATTTTCTTGAAGAAATCAACCTAGACATATGCAGGGTTATATCTTTACTGAGGGTTGATTTTATTTCTTTAGAGGGAGAGATATCTCCTTGTGGGGTGAGTGTACTCTCAGAAATTTGAATTTGTTGTAGGGAACACATTCTTCCTTGAGGATAGAACCTTTTGAGTTGGTTGAGGACCATTACAAGTGTTGGGGGCATTATTCTTACCAGGGACGCCTTTATCTCAGACTTGGGTGCCGATTTCTAATAGAAGGGGGTCGAAATTAATTGTTGGGTTCTCACCAATAATTCTGGGCTGAGTTCCCCTCGGTGGTTATCCATTATAGACTACTAGTAGTTTATTTTTCTTACCTAGGTCGAGTGCAGTGGTGGAGCTATTTCACATCCACTACTGGAACGATTCCTCTCTCTCTACAAGCCTGTAACTTCACCATAATCTTATATATATCAGAGATGGTACTAGTTGTTGCATCCATAATAACTTTCCAACATATCTTATCATTGTACAAGTGAGAACAACCCACAACTATCATACATATCAGGTTTTGTAATGTTTGTTGCATGTCGTTTCTATATAGACATTGTTGGAAGTATTAAAACAACTGAGAGGGGGGGGTGAATCAGTTGTATGTGAGATTAAACAATTTTAAGTCTGTTAAAACATTATTAATCTTTCTTCATGTGGTCATCAACAATATACAGCATATGGAAAGTGAAAGTAAAGACCATCAGTCACACATAAAATACACACAGAGACAGATTTTCACGAGGAAACCCATAAAGGGAGAAAACCTCTTCTTCTTCGAAATGATAGGCAGTCTTTTTCAGTTATGTACATCATTTACAATTGAGCACCAACCCAATGTGAGGCTGCTACCTCTTGTTTTAGAAGTTGCAACTTGTTTGAGAGCTCCAACTCTCTGGTTTCTCTAGCACCCACTAGAAGGAAGCATCAACTCCCTGAATATTCTAGCACCAACTGGATGGAAGCACCAACTTCCTGAATGTTCCAGCACCAACTGGATGGAAGCACCAACTTCTAGTTACACAGGCTCCAACCTGTATAACAGAGAACACTTGTTCTCCCTAGCACCACCCTGCCACCCTCGTTTCTCTGGCTGCAACCAAATGGAAGCAACAACTTCTTGTGTTCAAGCTCCCACTTGAACCTCTGAGGACAACAGTCCTCCCGAGCACCTCCCAACCTCCCTAAAATATCAAATAATGAATACACGGAAAACTACTCAGATAAATCAATTATTACCAATCTTTCTTTGTATCTGATCTTCAACAAACTGTTCTGCAATTCTTCTCTTCTTCTGTTTGTTTAGCAGGTCTGCTCTGCATCAATCTTTTTCTGTCATTCAGCTCTGCTTCTGCTCTGTCTGTCATTCTGCTCTGTGTTTCATCTCGCTCTACACATTTGATCAATTTCATGCTATGCTTCTGCTCTTTTTCTTTTTGCTCTACATTTCATCTCATCTTCACTTCAGAACGACCAACACCATTCGGTCTTTCTCATTTTCTTTTATACACACTACCTTGATGGTTCCACTTCGACTTCCCCTAGGCAAACCTAGGACACATGTCTTAGCAACTAAAATTCATAACTGATTCGTAATCAAGAATCCGTTTTGTTTAGCAGATTCCAAACTCAGTAGTTAGTTGTGATAGAGAACAATAACCCTCCGATCAATACTTGATCCAACGGTTCAGATCCAATCGAGATTTCTCACCTCGCGATTTCGGCACTCTTGGCGATCAGAGTTTTTGTCACTTACAAATCCCGATTCTTGACATTCAGTAAAGAAGTCGAATCAATGGTCCATATCACTTCTTGATCTGATGATTGTTGTTGCATCGCGATTTCACATATCGCGATATCGACATTATGTTCTTTGCCTTTCAAAGTCCCGATTCACGAAAATCCATGAAGAAGTCAGATCAACGGTCCAGATCACTTCTTTATTCAACGGCTGTGATTAACTCGCCATATCGCATATCGCGATTTCAGCATTTCTAATGATCAAAGTTCTTGTCACTTCCAAATCGCAATCCCTGAAATTCCTATATGAAGAAAATCAACGGTCCTGGTCATTTCTGGATCTGACAGTCCAGATTCACTCGCGATTTTGCATTTCGCGAAATCGAGGTTTTTGATGTCAAGTGACTTTGTCATTTCAAAGTCCCGATCCCCAATGTCGATGCTCCCCTTTTCATGCGCTAGCCCTGCTGGATATAGGCCTTGGCCCATATGACCGTCAACACATGACCTCGGTCAAACCTCTCATCGGGGTTTCAGCATTTTCGATGTCACCATGCACATGCCTACGGAATTCCCGATCCTCCGAACTTCCGTAATGGAACCAAATCAATGATCCAGATTATTTCTAGATCTGACGGTTCATATTAAGTTGGGAATTCACTCATCGCGAAATCAGAATTCCCTTTGCCTTGTGTTCTTTGCCTTTTGAATTCGCGGTCCGTGAAACTCCGACACAGGCTGTGATCAATGGTCCAAATCTCATTTTCGATTCAATGGCTGCGATTAAATTGCGAAATCGCATATCGCGATTTCAGGGTTCTCGTTGTCAAGAGATTTTAACATTTCAAAGTCCCGATCCCCGATCCCCGATACTCCATGCAGAGAATCAACGGTCCAGATCAACCTAGATCTCGACAGCTCATATTAGATCGCTATTTTTCACATCGCAATTACTCCCACTTCTCCTTGTACTTTAAAGAGCGTGCAGATTATCCTTGATCTGACGATGGTCGGGTCTTGCGCTTGGATCTAACGACTGAGCTCTGTCCTCCTCTTCATTGTCTTAATTCAAATCTGACGACCTTCGTTCTTTCAGGAAATTTGAATGGGATCCAATGGTCACTGACTCTTCTCCACAACCACAACT
>ML797118.1:368060-391038 GCA_009831015.1 Picea engelmannii
GTGATGTATTTATACAAAATTTACCTCTTGGTTCAGATGAGCCAAATTACTCCAACTGTCCGAATCCATTTTTCAAAAGGTGCCAGGTGCTTGTTTTTGCTTAGATTTAATACATATGATACATTTGTCCCAAAAATGAAATAGAAGCTGTGAAGGTTTTGCATAGACAGTTGGAGGGAGAAAAATAACTCCATTTCATCGATTCTATATTTAAGAAGTGCTAGGTGCCTATCCTCGCATGGATTCAGTGTACATTATACACTTGTCCACAAACTGGGTGACAAGCTGTGAAGGCTCGGCCTGACAACGAGCTTCGGCTAAATAGCACTCTCGTGCCAACTGTGGAAGCTTATCATTTACTTGTATATCAACGAGTTCAAGGGCGCCAAGTTGTGCACTGGGTTGAATCAAATGTTTGTCGATTTGAGTTGGGTCCACCCTGTCCATCTTGGAGATTTCCGCTGAATTTCTCTCATTCTCCTCTTTTATGTCGAGAGAAATCCGGTCTATATTTATCTGCCTCAGCGCCCCTGCGTCGCCTCCAATCTCCATCCCTAACTACTCACCATTTATGTTATTGACGACCTCTTCTAACGAATTTGTTACTTTTTGAGCCTGCTCCTTGCTTAAAGTAATATCTTGTTCCCAATTCTTTAACAAGATATTACCTCTGGTTTGTTCGGCAATGGTGAGCCCAGGAGGCCTTGAAAACCTATTGTTGGTCGCTATCACTGCCTCTTGGAAAGCGACCAGAGAAGCTTCTACATTCCTCTCTTTGTTAGTCAGATCCTCGGAGATCCGATGAATTAACAAGCAGTCTTCTTGAATCTCTCCAACTTTTTTTAGCAGGCTCTGTTTAGCAGAGGAGATCCTGCTCCGAATATCGTTTGCTTGGGATTTAATGATCTCAATGTCAACCACCTTGCTCTCTGTGACCTCCAACTGAGCCTGCAGCCGTGTAATCATATCCCTCTGCCGGCCCGATTGTTCCCGACCATCTCGGATCGTAGAATTTGCTTGTTCCAGCTTGATCTTGAGGACTTCAATTTCTTTCTTATCGGCCAATTGGGCCAACTTGATTTCTCCGCTTGCTTGAATCTTAGCGCTTTCTGCTGCTGAAGCCACCCTGGCCTCAAGAGTCTTGATCAGGCGATTTTTTTCTTTGAGCTGCTTCTTTAACATTTCGACCGAGAATTGATTTGTCGTTGCGTACGCTCCTAGCGTTCCTGTAATTTCCGTGGCAAATTCATCTTTCTTTTTATTTCTCCCATCAGTCATCACTTTGAATTTCTTAACAGTGGACTCTCCCTCTTGATAAAATTCTCGCTTCACCACAACTTTCCTCTTTTTGTCAAAGAAGAATTTGTTAGGAGGGAGATCCTCTGCCCTTATAGGTCTCAGCTCTTCACCAAATATCCATCCCTCGCTAACGCCTCCTTGTTCCGACTGCAAGGGTGTGATAGAGGAGGTGGGTTGCCCGATCTGCTTCGCACCCTTCCCTGGTGTGCTGAGTGGATATCGCCCTTTCGGGGGGTCAGGAGTCTTTTTTCCTGCTTCCGGATTCTGAATTTCTGGTGGGCCTGTGTCTTTTATTTCCACTTCTGGACTACGCTCCTTGGGAGGGTTAGTATTCTCCTTTTCTGTTTCAGGATTCTCCTCCTGCTCAGGACTCTTCTCCTTGTCTGGATTTTTCTTCTGCTCAGGGCTTTTCTCTTTTTCGAGATTTTTCTCTGCCCCGGGATTCTTCCCCTGCTCAGGATTCTTCTCTTGCTCCCTTTCCTGACGTTTTTCGGAGTTAGATGTTTGCCCCTCAGAACTTTCGGCTTCCTTTTCTTTATCCTTGGGAAGTCCAAAACCTCCAAGCACAACGGGAAGGCACCTTTTCCGATGTTCCTAAAATTTTAAAACAGAAGCTATGTCTGCGGGTGCTAGGGATCCGATTCGAAATTGCACCTCCGAATAGGACCTCACCCCTCGGAAAACATCATCTGAGGGCGAACATTCATGTTCAAACCTCTTTAATCCACAATTTCCCAAATGGGTGCTTACAATACTCTGTGGATCATGCTTCTTGTATTCAATGTAGACTAGGCTCAAGTCTTCTAAGGCTGCGGCCTCAGCCTTAGCATGTCCGAAATCTAATAATGAATATGAATTTAGCCGAATAGGGAAAGATGGCCATACCTTCTTGGATGACACCTTGAGTTCTTTGCTCACTCCGCCGATTACTGTTTGCCGAGCAATTTCGCGATAGGCCAACTTGTCGAGAATGAACAGCGGTAGTGCCGAAGGAGGAACAGCAGCTCCGAACACTCTCAAATAAGAGAATTCTTCTTCTACGTACTAGTCTGCAATATGGCTCAGATTCTTGGCAATGCCATCCGAGATGCGGGGTGGCAAAAGACCAAAAATGGTGACGTGCAGGGGCACCATCACCCAGTTAAAAATCTCATAAATAAACTTGTTCGCGTTATTTTCCCACAGCTTATCGTGGTACTCGTGAACAGTCTTCTCATGGGTTGGACTCCAAGCACAATTCATTAAAGGAAAAGGCGTCAGGGAGCATATTGCATCCATGATATACGCGGACATGTAGAATCTGGATGGTTTCCCGGCTTCTTTTTTCTCCGGGTACTCTGTGATCCTGTTGAACAAACTATCGGAGAGCATTTTCGCCCAATTGAATGAGGAACCTTCTGCTACCCGAAAGATGACAGGTACCCACTGGACGTAAAAATGTGTGGTATCCTCCCATCCGAAAAGTCGACAGCTCATCATCGCCACATACATAAAATTTGGCTCCAAAGAAGAAATTGAATACACACCCTTGTCGTTCACTCTAAATGTCGTGAAACGCGACACCCAATATTTTATCAATCCTGGCATGGTTTTGTCAAATTCTTCGCACTCTCTCTTTTTGAAGTCTGCCAGGAATTCTTTGCCATATGTGTATTCAGGAGTTGCTGGGAGCTTATACATAGACTGGATATGCTCCAGCCTAAAAGTCCCAATCATATCCTGTCGGTCATTTAAGATAGTCTTGGAAGATAGTTCGATGTGATCCAATTCCCATCGGATCATATCATATTATGGGAGCAATCAAGGTCTGGTTGCAACCAAGTGCATTCTCGACTGAACAATTGTCTTGTACTTAGTGTTCATATCGTCCTTCACAATATCAAGGTTATCGTCATCAAAATCTGAACAATTTACCAACCCGGATTGCAGAACGTTTGAAATAGATGACCAGGTGGATACTGAGCCACTCGTTCGAGGCGAAGTATCTGAGACATTGTCCGGGCCTTGTGCTGCAACCTCGACGTTTGTTTTCGCTGCTCTCCTTGGCGCCATAGCTGAAGCTTTCTTTTTTTCTCTTCTGCAGTAGACCTGTGTATACATGCGGAAATGAGTTCCCTCGGAGCAATGTGAGTTCTATGCGTTTTAAGAGAAATGTTTTTAGAACAAAACGAAACTTTCGTATATATTTGAAAATCTGTACCTTTCGAACAAGTCTGTCAAATCGCACATAGAACCAAATTAAATGCATAAATCTGATCTTATGTATTCGAGGATTTACCCTAAATCTTTAATAGTGTCATCAATGTTTGGTGGCTTGACAGGCAATCAGGTCATGGAGACCGAGTAAATCCCTCGTGAAGTGTGCCAACCTCGATGAGCGGGACGTATCTCATTTAATTTTTCTAAAATTTCAAAATCTCAACGACTTAAAGATTTCCTCGCCTTTCGCCTCATCGCGAATTTCCCTTTAACGTTTTGACTTTATAGCTCGCGAGACTGCGAGTTCTGATTTTAGTCTAATTATCAATAACCGTGATTTGGCGGATCCTTAATTATATAATTAACCTAATCGCCACATCGCGACTCAGGAATTCGAAGACAAACTTTAGGGAGATTGATATGTCGAGTCGCGATGTCGCGATGTGGCGATAATTAAGGTTTGAAATAAGAGAGGGAAATTTTAGATTAGGCGATTAATTAATCTTTCCCTAATGATGTCGCAGCTTTGCGAACCGGAGTCTTGGACACCTTTAATTTATGAAAGAACATGCCAAGCGGCGATGTGCCGAGAACCAAAATTTAACCGTGGTTACCCTTTTTACCTTTGGTTCTGAACTAAGGTTATCAAAGTTATCGCGTCATCTACCCTCAGGGTTGTAAGAACAACAACTTGGCCTAGACRAATGYCGAGGCGCGAAATCCTGATGATGTCTAATCAAGGGTTAACGGTTTTACTATAGTCAATGCCTTAGGTGGAAAATTTGAAAAACGAGTTCGCAGTTTCGCAACTCGGGACTTGAGAAATCAAAAATCAAAGTGTCYGACTTGCGATACCCGAAAATAAAACAAAAAGGAAAACATATTAGCGAAAAAGCGTTGCCATTCACGGGACAAGATTTCAGAGCTTTATGATTTCGGAAGGAAAAGAAAAGYTGTTTTAGATCTCAAGTATCAAAAATTGAAGGTTTTGAGCGAGGTGAAAAACAAGGGCRGCTCCAACACCATGTATTTAGATTTTGTAGTTGAGAGTGCCACTACAACCTTTCKTTTKCTCATCCAACTGATTGCTCCTACAAATACCTCAAGACCCTCTTTACTATTGTCCAATTCTCCTTCCCTGGTTTTGACATATACCTGCTCAAAAGTCCCATTGCATGTGTAATGTCCAGTCTAGTATAGACCATTGCATACATCAAAATGCCAACTGCACAAGCATACAGAACATGGGACATGTCGTCTTCTTCTTTATGTTTCTTGGGACATTGATCTGCAGATAAATTTACACCTATAGGAATAGGAACCTTGATAGGTTTACTTCCATGCATATTAAACCTCTACAATATCGTCTCAACATATTTTCTTTGATTCAACCATGGTTTCATGTTTACACGATCTCTTTTAATCTCCATTCCCAGAATGAAGTTAGCAACACCGAGATCCTTCATGTCAAATTTGGAGGACAACTATGATTTCACCTCCTTGATAACATCTGTGTTATTTCCTACCAGCAGCATGTCATCAACATACAACAATACATAAATGAATTGATTACCAACCTACTTGGAATATACACAGTGATCATCCTTGCTTCTCACAAATCCCAATCCAAGGATGTATGTGTCAAAATTTTGGTACCACATCTTAGGTGATTGCTTCAGACCATATAGTGACTTATTTAGCTTACAGACCAACTCTTTCTTTCCCTTCACTACAAATCCTTCAGTATGCTTCATGTAGATTTCTTCTTCCAGATCCCCATGTAGGAATGATGTCTTCACATCCATCTGTTCCACTTCAAGATCAAAAGAAACAACAGTAGATAAAATAATTCTAATAGAAGTTAACTTGGCAACAGGAGAAAAAATCTCACCAAAGTCAATTCCCTCTACCTGGGAATAACCTTTTGCTACTAATCGAGCTTTGTATTTCTCCACTTTTCCTTCTACATTAAACTTCTTCTTAAACAACCATTTTCTACCAACCGATTTTCTTCCAGCTGGCAACTCAACTATATCCCATGCCTCATTCTTATTCAAGGCATCCATTTCTTCAACCATGGCCTTCTTCCAGATTTTACTATCCTATGAATTCATTGCTTCCCTGGCAGTTATGGGATCATCATTAGTAAAAGATAAAGAAAAATTAGAACTAAAATCAGGTGGACTATACCTTTATGGTTGCCTTCTTTCCCTCATTGAACTCCTCAATACTGGGGTATGAGGTTCTTCTTCTTCTGCTTCATCTTCTTCAGATGATTCATATTTTGCATCATCCAACTCAAAGTCTATTTTCTCAGGTTCTTTTGGCCTTGGTAGGAATTCATGATTGGAAACATCTTTTACCTCTCTGAAAACAACATCTCGACTGTAAACAATCTTCTTAGTTTCTATGTTCCAAAGATTATAACCTTTCACACCATCTTTATAACCAATAAAGGTAAACTTTTCATCTTTTTTATCAAGCTTACTCCTATTTTCATTTGGAACATGTACATAAGCATCACAACCAAACACTCTAAGATGTTCAAGAGAGGGTTTCTTTCTGGTCCATACCTCGTGTGGAGTTTTATCATCCAGCACTGATGAGGGTGATCGATTGATGAGGTAACATGTTGTACCCACTGCCTCTGCCCATAATTCCTGTCCTAACTCGGCACCATTGAGCATGATCCTTAATTTTTCCATCAGTGTCATGTTCATCTTTTCTGCAATTCCGTTATGTTGAGGTGTGTATAGAGTAGTCTTCTTCCTTGCTATACCACACTTTTACAAAATTCTTCAAATTCATTTCCACAGAATTATCCACCATTATTTGTCCTCAATACCTTTATTTTCTTCTCTATCTAATTTTATACCAAAGCCTTAAACTCTTTAAATTTATCAAATACCTCAAATTTCTTTCTAAGAAAATAAATTCATGTGTTCCTTGAGAAATCATCTATGAATGAAACATATCACATAGATTTACATTGTGATGGAATAGACACCAACCCAAACACATCACTAGGTTTCAACTCTAAGATCCCCTTTGCTCTTGTAGCACCAGATGGAAATCTTACTCGATTTTGTTTTCCATATATGCAATGTTCACAAAAATCAAAATCCAGAGTGCAATTAGATATACCTTCAACCATACCTTTACCGTGTAGTGTTTCAAGGCCATTTTCTCCAATATGCCCTAGTCTTTGATGCCACAACATGGTCTTCTTTCCAAGGACAATATTGGTCTTGTCTTCTTTATTTCTCTGCTCGGGGACAACAGAACTATTACACCCAATAGTATAAGTGCTTCCCAACAACTTGTATAGAGTTCCACATCAAACTCCCCTCATCAACACCATTGCTCCTCGTACCATATTGCAAGTTCCCTTTCCCAACACAGTATCCACTCCTGCATCATCCAACTTGCTTATAGATATTAGGCTCCTGGCTAGTTTTGGAATGTGCAGAACCCCAGGGAGAGGTCTAATCCTTCCATCCTTTAGCAACAACTTAACCCTTCCATGTCCCATGATTTTGGATGTCGAGTCATCTCCTAGGAATACATCACCACCATCATAGTTTTCATATTCACAGAACCACTCCCTGTGAGGAATCATATGGTATGACGCACCTGAGTCGATAAACCATACATCACGGTCTGCATGTGTACCTGTAGATTCCAGGTAGACATCACCTCCTTCTTCAATGGAGGCTTTTGCCTCTGTGGAAGAGGTACTATCAGATCCCTTTGGTTTATCAACCTTCTTAGACTTGCAATTTTTCTTATAATTCTTTGTTTTACCAGACTTTCAGCATTTCCTCAAATATTTTCCTGGAGACTTAGATCTACCTATAGATTTAGATCTCCCCTCCCTGAAGACTTACTAGGATTCTTGCCTTGGGTACAACCTCTTACAAATAAATCATATGTGCTATGACCATCCATGTTTTTCTACCTCATCTCTTCAGATAACAAGGATGCAACTACATCCTCATACTTCAATGTAGATTGAGTGGTACTACCAATTTCTACAACTAGATTATCCCAAGAGTCTAGCAAAGAACATAATAAAGTAATAAACTTATCTTCTTCTGCAATCGTACTATTAACAAAGACAAGTTGACTTACCAGAGTATTAAATGCATTTAAATTTTCTATCATAGAATCTCCATCTTCCATCCTAAGATGATACAACTTCTTTCGAAGAAACAAATTGTTTACTAGGGACTTTGATTGATACAAAGTCCCTAACTTATCCCATAGTTCCTTGTCTGTAGATTCTCTTGAGACATTCAACAACATTGAATCTTCTAGACAGAGTCGAATAATACTCCTTTCTCTTATGTCCAACTTCTCCCAATCTTCCTTTGACATACCAATAGGTGGTGTACTAGTAGTTTGTGTACTAGTAGGTTGTGTACCAATTGACTGTGTGCTAGTAGGCTTCATACCAATTCGATGTGTACCAGGATCCACAGCGATCCATTTTTCTTTGTCTACAATAAGGTTCTCCATCTTGAGTTTCCATAGGTCAAATTTTTAACCATTGAACTTCTCTATCTCAATTATAGAAGAGCTCACCATTCCTCTTTCTAGACTCTAATCAGCACTGCAAAATCTCCCACTATTCCCAGGTTTATCACAGACCCAAGATAAACCTGATCTATCAAGACCGAGCCAAACCCTTAGCAACAAAGGTGTCCCTCTGAAGCCAAAAACGAGCTCTGATAACACATGTAAGTTTTAAACCTGTGAAGTAAAACAATGCATACAGATTCTTAAGAAAAACAGAAGTTAATCAATGGCTCATACACATAGTACACAGAGATTTACACTGGAAACCCTTAACCAGGATAAAACCAGACTTCCTTGGTGTTGCACCTTTCGACTCTTCATTGTATTAATTTAACCATTCACCATAAAATATATACAATGTTTTAGGTATTTTGTATCTACCAAAACCCTAATCCCTTAATCTGGGATTAATTTAGAAAACCGTTGAAAATAGCAAAATCCGCTAAAATAGCAAAAACTGCCAAAAACCATTTCGAGGCATTGCCCCGAACGCTGCGCGTAACCAAGGGGGACCATACTTGGGCCCCCCTGGGACCCCCCTAGGAAATCACCCAACACACATGACACAGAGAGCGAAGGAAGTTGGGATCGTCAAACGCAGTTGTCGAATCTGACATGCCCACACACACACATGCAAAGAATATAACATATACCCAACAATAGATACATGTGTGTACGGTGCACCCAATGAACATGATGCCTCTACCGTTGCATCAGTGATGGGGCTAGGCACTGATGCATCCATAGGCATAGAGGGTCTGTTGTTGGGACGCAACAAATGCAAAACAACATGCAATCAAATATTTATATAAATACACAAAATACAAAATAAATATATAATGATGAAGAACATAGAGAGGGTTAAGATATTAACCTCCTCCATGAAGTTATGTTGTCCACTAGGATCTATAGGCCTATAGCATGTCTTCTCATAGCTCGAGCATCTATGAGTTTCACATGGATGGTTGTTATGTCCATGTTCCCTCTCCTCACCGTACTCTCTTGTGCATGTTGATGCTCAAACCCCTCTATCAATGTCACCAACAAACACCTCCTGTCGAGATAGTGCAACAAATCTATTATGTTGTACTATGCTACGAGTCAATGATGAGATGGCTAATTGTACCTGTTGCAAGTTCGCTGCAACAGGAAGATGTTGGGTAGGGGATCAAGCCTTCTCATGGGGGACGGGGACCTAACATGAGGTCATGCCTAGCATGCTCTCGGTCCTATGCGGACCCTCGACCCACCCCTGGAAGTCACCAATGTCAAAGTAGTTGACATGCTTAACCATAATAAATTCAAACCATAATTTCCTTAGAAAATATAAGGGCATCTGCATGTTATTGCAAGGAGGTTTATCAAAAACCATATACCACCTATCCATCCGTTTTTAACTAATATGGGGATGGATTTACCAGTCAATGGAGATATGTTTCCTAGTCAATGGTAGTTCTTGTCCATTTCTAGGATCCCTAAAAATAGAAAATATTTGTTGTTTTGAAATGCCCAGTTCTTTGACTTGGTTTTTGTCCAAACTAGTGTTATAGTACTCATGAATTATTTCCCTATAATAAAAAATAGAGATCAATTTCCCTTGGGCACTTGTAATGGAGTGCACAATGATGTCCAAAGAAGTGGCCAAGGAGACTCTGCTAGGCTCTCTAGTCTCCCTTAAATGTTTCTTAAGGGTTCTTAATATAACCAACCCCTCATCAATTTCAGTTTTTACATTGTATGGTGGCGGTGGGTTGGGTTTTTTATCTTCTCGGTTTTCTTCACACGAGGGCATTGTTATCGTGCAGTTTGTATTTTAGGTCACAGGCTATAGAATAGTGGACAAACTGGTGTAACAGGAACCTTCTCCACCCAATCTCACCTCGATGGGGAGGTTCTTTCTGTTTAGGGAGGTTAGCCCATGGGAGACGTCCCCGGTAACCTGGGGTTTTAAGAGGCAATGGATACAAGGTCAAAAGTTAAGGTTTTCCCTCCTCGCAGGTTACCACCAGTATCAGATAATCCATCTAATCAGCCAATACAGAAGTGAAGTCCCTGTTGAAAACACCTGCCTGGAACAAGATGATAACAATGCAATACAATATTTGCAGGCTATAACTCAAAGGGTTAGTACTTCTTGACTATCTGATTTCAATTAATAAGCAATGTAATAGACAAGATGAAGTCAACGCTTTGCTAAATAGCCTATGTAAGATCACCAATTCATTAATGTCTACAAAAATGACCAAGCCAACAGTATTTTCAATCAATATTTGTTCAATAAATGCTTGACGTCATCAATTTAATTGCTTATTTAATAGTCAAAGGGTTGTTGCGTTAGGTATGACGTCAGCCTAGGTTAGTATCGTTAGGGTTAGTTAGGGTTTAAAAAAAATGAAAGTTTAAAAGATGATTTTGCACACTACAAGCTCAATGTTGGAGAAATTACCAGTGCCTTAGGGTAAATGGAGTCAAAGCAAGGGAAAAAAGTCTCGGGAGGACTCAAACTTAGAGATTGGAAGGTAGGGTTCCAAGGTGTTGCAATGGCAGGGCCTTAGAATCAAAACCCTAAGGGAAGTAGGCTCACTCTGGTGTTGCTTAAGCAAGGCCTCATGCTCCTTCCTCTTTCTCTAAATACACTTGGAAAAACAGCTAGCTTCAAAGTACAGATTTAAGGGAGAAAGTGTTGCATGGGCAAGGCTTTCAAACCCTAGAAGGTGAAAACCCTAGGTGTAGATTCAACTAGGCCTAGGATGTCTCCTCTTTTCAATCTATAAATTCAATGCTAGCTCAGAAAAAGGGAGAAAAGTGTAGCAACGGCTAGGCTATATCTTCCTTCTTCAATGGCTAAAACTATTTTTCAAACAAGGGGACATATAGCAATGACCTACTTGTGTGCTTGCTACCTAGGTTTTCAAGATTCAACAATATAATAGCAAATGAAAGAGATTAAGCCTACAACCATTCACTTAAGAAGTTTTGCATGAAAAATTCACTTACATATCATGAAGAATGCATAATCAAACCCTAGTTGTAAACCTTTCTTGAGAGAAACACCATTTATGCCAAGAGAAATCCTCCAAGAAGAGTTGTGCCTCACTTGAAACACCAAAAATACCAAACAAAGGCTAAAAGATAGTCTCTCACAAGAGAGTGAGTTGTGTTATGTCCAAATGAGGGAAAAACATCCTCAATATATATCAATCCATGACCTCTCAATTACAAAATAGGTCATTAAAACAGTCAACAAGGCTGACTACATAATTTACACTGTTTTTACATTAAATGCTAGATAAATGACAATAAATGAGAAAAAGGTGGGACGTCAATCCCTTCTAAGGGAGACGTTATCCCTTTTTGGGCATATCCATCATCCATAAGTTAGACATTATCCCTTATAGGGTTCCTCCAAGCTGCCACACATGCCAATAACCTCATCACGCTGCCACACACTCAAGATAATGTCCATCTCTCCTAGGTGACGTCCTGTCCATCAAGGGGCAAATGTTCCATCTGAAGTGGGTGATCCCCCCTACGTCGGGCTCAGCCAAAGTATCCTGGGTGGAACGTCCTTCTTTCTTCATGTGCAAAGGCTCGTCATAATGTTGTCCTGTCTCTGCCATCCCAACAACCATCTGATGGGCTCTTCAGCCCCATGGAGGTCCGAGCTAATCATCTCCCCATGTGTACCAGTCCACTAGTACCTGTTTGTCGGGCATGGTCCCGCACATCAAAAACTTCGCCCTCCATAGGCTCATTATTCCTTGGGATCATAGCAATGTCAATCATATCTCATCATTAAATTTATCAAATACATGCATAAAACCCCTAGCATATCATCTAATAGCTCAAAGACATTACACTGACCTACTATACAAAGTTGAAAGAGACAAAATAACCTATTGGGCCAATATCCATAAGAAGAAGAGAGTTTCCAAAGAAGATTATTCAAGCCATGTACATGAAGTGATATGGTCTAAGGATGTCCAGTCATAGTGAAGACCAGGGGTAGGTATTGTCCATGGGTGCCTTTGTAGGAGGTGAGCTGTACCGGTCATGGATGCACTTTTTTCCAAGCCCCTTTATTGCCTTTATTCCTTTTTTTTATTTATTGCTTTTTCTTTCTTTTTTACTTCAAGGTCTGACCAGAGGACACTGCCTTGGCGTGGTGGCCAGAGCTGACAGTGTTACCCACTAGTATTTTTGTAGAAATGATAAGGTTGGATCGTGATGAGACCCCCTTTCCCTTGACCATGCAACCAAAGGTTATTGCCCTGGCGTGGTAACCAGATAATGGCAATGTCATACCGCTAGATACCTATGAACATAATGGGTCGGCTCGTGATGAGACCTCACATCCTCTTGGTTAGGTCTTGTTTTATTATTTTTCTTTGGGTCCCTTTTGTTTCTTATCGAGAGGCCCTTTATTTCCTTCTCGAGGATCCCTGGGCGAGGCATCTCTAGGTTTTATTCCCTATGGCTTTTATCTTTTACCAACTGCTTTTACCCCCTGGGCCTTTAGCCCCTTCTTCCCATAGGACAAAGTGTAGCCCCTCAAATAGGTCATCATAATGCCCAAACTAGGGGAATGGGATGGATGTATGGGAGATAAGATGTAAAATGATTGTATGGTGGGAGCGGACGATGGCTCTCCAAATCCCCCCTGGTGGCTAACCAAAACCCATGGATACTAGCTTTCTAGGGCACCCCGTTAATCCCCCCAATAATGGTTAAGTGGGTTAGTGTAAGATCCAAGAAGTTGTCAGAAATGTAAGGAACCTGATGCATATATAAGAAAGTTATAATGATCAAACGTGACACATACCATGATACCTGGACCAATTACCTCATGGAGCAAGAGTCTTCTCTGATGCAAGTCCAAGCCAATGGTGATGGATGATGTTGCTACCGACAGGACAAATTTGGTGAAGAAGAAGAAGGATGGGCCCTCCAGGGCCATGCTCAGGTCAATCCTGCTCTCGGTATTCCATGTCTAGGACCTGTGGGCCTCGAGACATGATCTCCTAGTTATCCCTAGAAATCGGGGATAACAGGCACAAATCACGCTCAAGCCCTTTAAATAATGTTATCAGTAAGAACGTGCACATGTTCTTAAGAGCTCGCATGTGTTCTTAACAACGCGCACACGTTCCTACCACTAAACCTACGTGGTTCGGCCACATCCAAACCTATAGATATAAGAACGTTCATGTGGGTGCGCTTTCTTACTCGTGCCCTTGCCATTTTTTACGCCAAAAACTTCTTACACTCGCCTATATGTTACTTTGAATTATTTTAATGAAATCACATTAACTCTAATTAACTTTATAAATGTGTGAATCCTTATAATAATCAATAAATCAAATAATATTCTAGTTTCCAAATAATTTTTTTCACAAATCCCCCTCTCTCTCTATATATATATATATATATAATATTTAATTCTCAATTAAAAAAAAAAAAAAAATGTAAGTTGATTTTCCATTTTTTACACAATCCATGAAGATTATTTGAAAATTATATATCAAAACTCTTATAAAAGTAATATATTCAAAACAACTATAATTGGAAAGGTAGAAAAAATGTACGGAAGAAAAATTTAAAATTTTTTAAAATAGAGAAAAGAGTTTTGATTAATAAAAATATTGGTTATATTATATTTAGATAGTTGGAGTGCATGCTACAAGAGAACTCTTATCTTTAGATTGATAAATATTTGTTCAGAAAACTCGGAATTTAATTATTTAAATATAATTTAATTATCTTAAAATATATTACTTTTAAATTAATTTTGTTGACAAGTTTATATATATATATATATATCAAAGTTAAAATATCATTTATTAATATAAATTATAATGAACTTTCTAATTAAAATCTACAAATTATCTTATTATTACTCACACCCCCACCCACACCCACAAATTATCTTACTATCTAGTAGAAAACTCTGAACTTAATTATTTAAATATAATTCAATTATCTTACCAATTATTCTTTTTAAATTACTCTTTTTTAAAAAATCACATTAAAATTGATATTTACAAAATACTTCCTCAAATAAATCAAAATTAAAATGTCATTTGTTAATATAAATTACAATGATCTTTCTAACTAAAATCCACTAAACCCGCCTCGGATGGGGTGACACGAGTCAGACCATTGACACTGGGCTTAGCACTAAGCCACATCATAAATGTTGATGGACGCCACCTACAAGCCTGCATTTACTATGGTGGACGGCCATAACAACAGTTATACGGTGGAGGGACACCTCCCTCGCACGATCACTCTCACTCACAGTGCACTCAACATGACAGGGTTTAAGGAGGGTCAGGTGACTTCAGCCTCTGGTAATTTGTTTTTTCATGTGCCTGGACAAAGTGGGTCTACTCCTGCTTCGACTCTCCTCTTCGCATGGGAGCTCAGGTGCAGTCATGTATCCTTCTCGTCCTAGCTCACTCCCATCTCATTGCAATTCGTTGAGGAAATTCCTGGCAATTTTTTTTTCATAAGCCTGGCCAGAGTGGGTCTGCTCTTGCTCCGGCTCTCCTCTGCGTCTGGGAGCTCTGGTGCAGCCCGGCATCCTTCTTGTCCCGGCTGCAACCTCACTGTATCGTCATCCATTCCCTGGCAATTATGGCCAAAAAGCGAGGCAGGTCTCGCCGTGGCTCGACCTGGTACACCCACAAGGCGCAGCGGCAAAGGAAAGAAAAGCTGGAGCGTGCTCTGGCGATGGCGACCTCCATTCTTCGAAAGAAGGCTCGAGCTGAGAAATTGGCTCTACATGCCATCATTGCAGAGACAGGAGCCGGATGTAGCAGCGAAGCCACGAAAATTAAGCCTGGAGACAGGCAGGAGGATGGTGCCGAGGACGCGTTTCCCACCTGTTACGTGGAAGAAGTTCCATTCATGGAGGACTTGACGACCACCCCGAAGCCCCAAGCCATGGAGGCAATGCACTGGGATGGAAATGACCCAAAAATTGCTCTGGCAGATGACATCCCCGGGTGCATTGTTGAGGAAATTCCCTGGCCGGGTGACTACAGCCCCACCAGCTATGGTATGCAGGCAGAGTTCGAGGAAGAAACGCGGGATAAAACCAGAGCAGACGTGAACGCGGACAACAATCGCTTGGCGAGGAAGGAAGAAGTGGATGGTGCAGAGTCGATGGAGCTTGACGCTGGAATTGGAGCGACTGTGGAATTGAGGGATGTATCCCTCAACGATGTGGGTGATGGCTTGCATGGCTCTCTCCTCCGTGAAGAGCACCTGGCTCTGGTGTTCGAACTCCGAGGCCACATGGCAGACCTAGAGCATAGAGCCCTTCTCATGGGCTAGCGTCTGGACCTACTCCTTGACGCGTACTCCAATGTTCCAGCTAAGCGGAAGTGCCCTCTCTGCGTGCTGGCATTTTCCATCACAGTTGGGTCCACGTGGAAGATAAGCAAGGGCGACAGGTCACTGGGTATCTAGGTCTTTTATTCTTTTCTTGGTTCTTAGTTTTATCATGCTACTGTTAAATGTCTATTTGGACTATAGCCATATGTCCTGGTTTCCTTCGGGCAGGACATATGCTATTTTGTTTCTTGTTTTATCATGATATTGTTTCATGCTCTCCAAACTATGCTGGTTTCCGGTAAACGACATCATTTTTGGTGACTCAGACCTATATCATTGTACATTTTGTCAAAATTTCTTTGATAAACTAATATAGCAGGTTCCACCTTTTTTACTCAAAAAAAAAAAATCCACTAAACCCAAGTTAAAAATAAAAAAACTTAAAATAAATCAAAGTTAAAATTACAATGACCTTTCTCATCCACTAGACCCAAGTGAAAATAAAAAAAATTAAAATAAATCAAAGTTAAAATTGCAATTACCTTTCTAACTAAGATCCAAAGACCCAAGTGAAAATAAAAAACTTAAAATAAATCAAACTAAGATCCACTAGACCTAAGTGAAAATAAAAAACTTAAAATCCCTCGTGAAAACATGAAATTGGAATTCCATTTCAAAGATTGAACTAGATTTTTTTTTCAATTTAATTAAAAAATTATATTGTTTGACAACTTCCATGAACTTCCCAACCAAAAATTATGAACTTTAGATATCACAAAATAAGTTTTACTTGGCTTAATGTGTCTTTCTATCATGGACACTCATGACCCATCTAAGTGGAAAATTGGAGAATGCATGAGCATAGAAAACATTAAACTATTTCGATATCACAAAATAAGTTTTACTTTAAAAATCATTTTTTTTTTCCTTAATGTGTCTTTCTATCATGGATATTCATGACCCATCTAAGTGGAAAATTGGAGAATGCATGAGCATAGAAAATATTGAACTTAACATTAAAATATAAAATATTTAATTTATTAGAAGTTTAAATATTCAATATAAATTATTTATAATTAGCTATAAAAATTGTTGAGTTAATTTTGATTTGGTCATAAAGTAGTTAAAATAACTTTGATTTAATTAATGATGAATTTTCACTTTGTGTTTTTAGAGTTTGTGGACTCATGGTATAGGCTTTAGGAGTTGGACTACTAGATTATATAGGCCTAGATAGTCAATGTAGTCTTGGAGTGCATAGTGGGGGCCTAATTTGGTCAAGAGAGAAAAAAAATGAAGGAGCTCATTATTGAACACTCATGTTGAGAGCACAAAGACTCTATAATGTATTGTAACCATTTGGTTATCGAATAATACATTGAGTTTGTTTTAGGGTGTGGGGTTTTTCTCCTAAAAAGGTTTTCTCCCTAAAATTGTTGTTTAATGCTTGCATGTTTCTATGTTATTTCATTTGTTTGCAACTATTCTATTTAATTTTTGCACATTCATTTCTCATTGATTAGTGTAGGAAACTATTATGCGTCGTTGCTTACTTTCATTTCATATTAGAGCATGATCACTTCGCATCCAAGGCGCCAGGGACAAGGTTTTTTAATCTAATCTTGGTTTGAGTGGGAGATTTTGCAAAATGAAAACATGTTGCAAGAAAATGTCAATCATGACAAGAATCGAAATGGAGAGTGAACTTGAAGCATGTGGCTTTGGCCTTGAACATGCATGGACAAACATGGATTTGTAAGTAGATGGAAAGATTATCACTTGATGCCTAGACCTAATGAGATTAGGTGGATAGTCGATAGATACGTCGGATTTAAAACATGTGTGTCTTAAGTTGGTGGTAGATCATGTGCAATCTGATGATGTCAAGGCTTGGATAGGCTTGGATTTGTGATGGATCTGGTCATATCAACAATATTAACATGAGATTATTATTTGTAGAAGTAGATTTATTGGTGGTATTTGTAAGATAAGTATTTGTAAGATCGATATTTGTAAGATAAGTCATTGGTCTATGCAACTATAATTGGAGTAGGAGTGATGTTGGAAATTTTGAGGAATGGAAAGCCATCCAAAAGATCTTGTTGTTGTTTTGTCGTGCGGTGGGACTCCAAATAAATACTCAGAATTTTTTTTTGTACTGGAATAGGTTGGATGATCATGAGGTTACTCTCTTCAAGGATTTGTTGGGTTACATCAGTTTCTCGGTTTCTGGAGGGATGAAGTACATGGAGGTGTACATAAAGCCTGATAGCTATCTTGTGAATGACTGGAGGTGGATTATTGTTAAATTTGAGAAGCACATTTCTCATTGGACCACTAGGTGGTTGACTTTGGGTGGGTGCCTTCTTCTGGCTAAGACGATCTTAGATGTTGTTCTTTTTTATTGGATGGCCTTATTTTTCTTATCGGTTGGTATTCTAGATTCCCTTCGTAAACGTGTTTTCTCTTTTATCTAGACTAGAGCAAAATCCTTTGAGGGGACTCACCTTTTCTCTTGGGAAGCATTGGCTAAACCTTTTCATTATGGTGGTTGGGGACTCAAGCGTTTACCTACCTTTAACTTATCACTGGTGGAAAATTTGATGTGACAGGCTCTTTTTAATCAGGGTTTATGGAGTGTGGTGTTGCGTGGAAAATATCTAAAGGGGCTTGAGGTGCACCTATGAGTGAGGAGCTTTGATGGGCGGCCTAGAAGAGCCTCTTTCATCTGGCGAAGCTTGATGAGAGCATATCTTGTACTGGAAGATTGGTTGGCTTGGACGCCTAGGAGGGGCTCTGTGATAAGGCTTGGAGTTGATGGGATCAGGGAGCTTGGGGATGCATCCTTTCTTTCAAATGGACTCATAGAACTACTACAAAAAAAACAATTTTCACTATCTATTTCAAGTCTATGACAGGGGCAGAAATGAGTAGAATCACCATTGGTTTAATGCAGCAAGGATTGGAATTTGGGATGAGTATGCTGGGGAATGGAACGATTTCATACAGGCGTTGGGCAATGCTGGGATTTTTCTGTCAGATGCTCATGATCATCTTTGTTGTCTTGGAATGGTGCCTCTGGTGAAATGACGGTTAAAGAAGCTTATAATGCATCTGCGTGGAAAAAGTGGATGAAGGTGGATATATGGTGGGTTGTGATGCTCTGGAAGCTTAAGATGCCTCTAAAATTGAAATTTTTTGCATGGTTAATGGTGTCGAACAAAATTCTCACATGGGACAATTTGTGTAAACGCGGTTTTAATGGGTCAGGACTATGTGTCCTCTGCTATCAGAATGTGGAAAGCGTTCATCATATCATGAATGATTGTTCTTTTACTTGTATTATCTGACAGTGTGTGATGAAGCATTATGGTATTGCTTTCAATTAGCAGGGATATGGACTTAATTCGGGCATCAGGCAGTGGATGTGCCTATACCCAGCTTACAAAAGCATGCCCTTTTGGATCTGTTGGTAGATTTGGCTATATAGGAACGGAATGAATTTTGAGATGAAAAGAAGATCCATGGATGGGATGGTCTCCATAATTTTTTCAAACTGTAGGGAAGGCACTGTTCTAAAGAAAAAGATCAGAATTATCAAAAACCCCCTTTACTATGCCTCCATGATCAAGGGATTTTTTTATGGTTCTTCACAATGGCAAGGATTGGATTGTGGAGCTGGTGGTTTACTGCAATTCTGGTTAACTGGAAGTTGAGGATTGGACGAGGCTCAAATTCAAAAGGTGAGTTGATTGGACTCTAGGTTACTCTTTTTCTGGCATACAGGGCTGGGCTTCAAAGCATTCATATGTTGGGTGATTCAAGAGTTATATTAGACTGGTTCAAAGGTGTGGCTGATCTAAATATTGTGGGGCTTTCCTGGTGGATGAGAAGAATTAGACACTTGACCACACATTTCTCGGTGATCTATGCAGACCATGTCTATAGGGAGCACAATATGGTGGTAGACCAACTATCAAAGGAAGCGTTGAGTTTATTCGATGGCTTACTTATCTGGTGGGAAATAAGGGAGGGTCAGAGAGGCCCCTCCTATGCTTGCAAGCCTTATTAATTTTTGTTTTTTTCTAGATCTATGATGCATGATCCTAGAAGTTTAGTGGTTTATTTTCAAAACGGTGGATATCTGATATTTGCAGGAGGATTTTGTTTTTTCAGGAATGTATTGTAGATGTAGCCTAGTATGGTTTAAAAATGTGACTATTCGAGAGATAGCGAATGTTTTATATATAAAGGATTTTTTTCAGTTTGAAAAAATGAGTGATGTTGGAAATGAAATGGTTGATGTTTCATATCATCAAATTGTAGGTAGATTTATGAAGTTCGATTTTATCACAGATATAAATATAAGAACTATATAGGCATGTGTACCCCTAGTTTGACAATTCATTGATATAATAATAATAATAATAATAATCTATTTTTAAGGTCACGGCCAAGCGATTTGACTGGTAAAGTCTACGAAGGTATACATACCCTACCTCTAAAGAGGAAACACATGTTCTTAACCATTAAGCCCACTCAGTGGACTTAAGTGATAAAGGACATGTTTAATAAATAAACTTTAAGAAAGATAAATGTTTATCCCAAATCAAGTTTAAAAAGGTAATATTGGATTAATTTTGACTCAATCACAGAGTAGTGAGAATACCATCCATACAATCAATAATGGTTTTACAATTCACACTTTATGAACTCATGGTATTGCTCATGGAATTTCATATGATGGAGTTTATTTAATGGGTTGGGATAGCCTCTTAAAATATGTTTAAGAATGATTCGTTTCAAAAATGAAACTGTAAAGCTGCGAACGTTTCAGATTTGTGTATTGCTGCAGAACGATTCATATTTGTTTATAGTAATTAATATGGACTTTGTATTGCTGCAGAACGATTCATATTTGTATTGCTGCAGAACGATTCATAAATCTTGGACTTTGTATGAGTTATAAATATGGAAATGCAAGAAGCCGCTCTTGTTGGTTCATGGTGGAACAAATTGCCAGATGATTTTCAAACGGAGATATTTGCTTCGCTGCCCGTGGAGTTTCTGTATAGTTATCGCATCATAAGCAAGCAATGGAACGACTTTCTCTCGTCCAACTACTTCCTAACAAAGTGGGCTGAAGCGCCTCTCAACAGGAAGCGACCACGGCTGGTTCTGTGCAACAGGAATCCCACAGAGCCATGCATGGCTTTCTGTTTCTACAAGCGGACCTGGATTAAGTCCTGCTTCACATTTTCTTTCCTAGAGGATTGGATATCGAAAATCCAGATCAGAGACAAGGGTATTTATTGCAAACTCTCTGTGGCAGGACTCATCTTGGTCACAATACGCAATTTCTCCAACGGGCCCTTCTATGGCAGGCTCTGCAATCCTTACACACGAACGTTTGTCCAAATTCCGAAACCACACTTCTGCGATCCTTACTTTTACACTGAATGCATCGTTGTCGATGAGAATAATAACCAGCGATCTGAAACTGCATACAAAGTTGTCGCTGTTGGGCGCTTCGTCTCGCAGGATGCAAATGGAGTAATCGAAGAAAAGAATATCGTGGAAATTTACGAACCATCCCAAAAGAGATGGAATATCGCCGGATACTTTCCGGAGGATTTAACACTGAAGCAAAAGAATCAGCTTGTGTCCGGCGACGGATCATTCTACTCTCACTGTCGGATTGCAGCGAATGGAACGAATGGCATCGTCTCTTTCACCATTCCATTAGATGGAAACGGTTCAGCTGTAGCGCCCACAACCATTCCCATGCTTTTTGCACCATTCCCTCCAATAGTGCGGAATTGGAACCCCTTCCAAGATAACTATGTTCTGTCTTCCCCGCGGATGATCACCTGCGGGTCGCGTCTACTATTAATCGCAGCCATAAAGATGCCCGTCCAGGTTGAACAAGCTGGTGGTGCGGAAGGGAAGGGCGAGGCGGAGATGGAACTGGAAGAGGAGAGCGCGGAAGAAATGGAACTGGAAGAGGAGGGCGAGGAAGAGATGGAGCTGGAAGGTGAGGGCGACGTGCAGAAGGAGCTGGTTATTATCTTGTGGGAGTTTAAGAATGAGCGCCACCCCGTGCTTCCGTCAAACTCACCGTCCTGGGAATGGGTGGAGATTGCACGAATGCCTTCTTTCATTTGCAAGGAATGGATGAATCTGAATCCGTATTCTCTGTGGGATTATCTATGGGATTTTCTCTGGTATTGCTGCATAGGGGTGGGAGATTACGTGTGTTTTGTACCCGAAGCTAGGTGGTCCAGATCATCAGAAGTAGTCAAGATGGTTGCCTACAATTTAATTGATAACACATGGATCTGGCTTCCAAGATGTTTCAGCGTGGGAGATTATGCTGCATTTGACAAAGGTATTGCCTTTGAACCAAGCCCACGTAGGAAGGTAGAATAAGTCGATTAAAACAGTTTTTAGTGATTTATTTAAAATAAACCTTAGTGGGATCTAATCGAGAATTTCTCGAGCTGAAAACCTCTTTAGAGTGCATGAATATATGTTACTGGTGCGATATAATTTCTAGAGCTATCTAATCTTTTTTAGAGGTGAAAACCTTTTTAAAGTGCAATAATATATGTTGGTAGTAATATACTAGAACTCGTTGCTGGTGAAAAATGAAGCGGTTATAAAATGAATATAAAATGAAATCATGGCCATAAATCTTTATAGTCTCTAACAAAACCTTAATCTTTGTTAATCATTTAGACGTGACAATTAACTAGCCATCATAGTAAATTTTAAATGTGATCAAATTACAACTATTGATTTGTTGAGAGGAAGTTAGTTGTTGAAGTCACAACCATTGATTTATTGGGGGATGAAAAGCTTATTATGGGCTTGAAAACAATTGTAAATCAACTAAACTTTGGAGTTGGGATAAGAAGAAACTCATCTTTGAGACTCTTGTTACACCTGTTATTCTTTATGGATGTGAAGTTATGGATGTGAAGTCTGGGGCTATGTAGTATTTCTCGTGAATCGTGGAGAAAGAGCAAATACAAAATAATTTTATAACCTATAATCTCAAAATTAAAGGAAATACGCCCTATCCGATCCTCCTCGTAGAAACAAGCCTCCTCCCCATTGAGAGCATGGCTATGACTAGATACCTAATGTATAAAAACAAGTTAAACAACATGGAAGACAAGAGGCTACCTAAAATTGCAGCCTCCTCCCCATTGAGAGCATGGCTATGACTAGATACCTAATGTATAAAAACAAGTTAAACAACATGGAAGACAAGAGGCTACCTAAAATTGCTTCCAAATCAAGTCATAACCACCATTGACTCAAGCCAGGATGGCATAAAGACGCCCGGTCTTGGATAAACTATTGGGGAATCATGGAAGAAACCATTTTGCACAATAAAGATACTATTTAAAAAAAAATCAAATCAAAATTTAAGGAAAAAATGTGGTGTGATAAAGAGTTAGAGGAAAAAAGAAAATTAAGGTATTATAAAGATGTAATCAACCTTAATCTAGAAGATCAAAATTATCTATCTGTTTTGCCAAGTGTAAAGAAAAAAATA
>ML797118.1:391181-403832 GCA_009831015.1 Picea engelmannii
TATATATATATATATATATATATATATATATATTAGCTTTTTTATTATTATTTTAATACCTTATGTTATATGGACATCTCTCCTATATGTATTTTAAATCTAATGATTATAATTTACTTTTAATTTCAAATTTTTAAATATATGAAAAATAATAAATAAAAATATATTTATTAAATTAAAAAAAATGAATTATAATAATTGTTTTTAAATTGATTTTTTAATGGTCCGCGGGGACAGCTCAATTGGCAAGTGCCGTGAAAATGAAGTTTCATGAGGTTGCTTAAAGGGCATCGTTTAAAAAAAAACAAAAAAAAAAAAAAAAAAAAAAAATTGATTTTTTAATTATATGTTTAAAAAAATGGTTTTTAATGGATAGAGATCCATTCAACTCATATCTATGGAAGCAATATTATGCCACTTAATTAATAAAAAATTGTAAGCCTTTAGAAATGATATTATAAGAATGTAATCAACCCTAATCTAGAAGATCAAAACTATCTATATGTTTTTCCAAGTTTAAAGAAAAAAATAAGCATTGCTAAGATAAGAACAAATGCTCACGAGCTCCATGGTGAAATTGGGCTTTGGTCAATTCCTAAAAAGCCATGGGATGAAAGAGTGTGTCATCTTTGTGACACTAAGAAGGTTGAAGATGAAAAGCATTTTTTGTTAGATTGTCTAGCCTATACCCATATTAGATCTCATTTTCAAAATATGTGTCACACTATCAACCTTCCTAACCTCTTAACTCAACAAAAGTATGGTGATCTTGGAAAGTTTCTCTTAATGTTTTTCTAGCACAGAAAAACAAGTAATCACTTACCATTTAAAGTCTCATAAACCAATTTGATCTTAGTAGAAGTTAATCATCATCATATATTAAAAAATAATTTAAAAAAAAATAAACTTTAAAAAAATATAAGCTTTAAAAGTTATAACAATAATAAAATTATAATATTTTTAGAATTAAAAAAATAATAATTTAATTAATTAAAAAAGAGTTAGAATCTATATCTTCTATGTAAATTGTTGTGTTTTTATGTATAGATAAACATTTAATTAAATGCAAGTTTCACATATTAAAGTGTTAGAAATGTAATCTATTAAGGTTACTCACAAAATATGAATAATTAAATAATAATAATCATCATTATGAAAACAAAACATCTCTTTGAAAATGAATGAAAAAATCAAGTTTATATATTTATATGTGTATCATATTAATGAAAAGACAATTCACACTTATCTTTAATTCACACTTATCTTTAATTTGGCCATTCCAATAGTGGTATCAAATCCATATAGTTATTAGGGCCTATGGTAGTTTTACATAGCATTTGAGTTGGTTTACTCTTTGATTCTCTCCTCTTTGATTCTCTCCATTTAACATGTATTCCCTTGGTGTTTTCATTCTGGTGTGCATAACACCTCTCTACTTGTCTAGGGTGGACATTTCATTATCAGAGTTGAGGTTGCTCTATTGTCTTCCTCTCTGTTGCATTTCCCTCCTCAGTCTGAACTTCTAGACGATTCTTGTGTCAGATAGTATTTCCACAGCTCATCTCTCAAAAATCGTAATCTTGTCAACACCAGCGTGCCCAATTCATAGGTCTATCCTCTGTGTGCACCCTCATTCTGCTCCTCTCCTTCTACCCTGTGCGAAACCCTAATCAATGTTATCATTATTCTCATTCTCTCGCGAAACCCTAATCAATCTGCGAAACCCTCCGAATTGAAATCCCTTGCTATGGTAGTTCATCTACAAGCAATTAGTGAAGCTCCGCACTAGACTCCATACCTCTGTACAACAACCTGTGCGAGGTCCAGCACATATTGTTTGGTCTGAGATCGTCTAAGGATGTTCGCTAACGCCATCAAAAGAATTCAAAAAAAGGTATAACTGATCAATAAACAAGCCAAAGATTGAAGGAAAATCTAGGCCAGAGATGTTAATTCGGAGCACTATTACACATTTTATGATACACAAAATATCCAACAAAATCCTTCAATTCAATGAAATTTTCCAACGAACTATCTCGTATTAGGGCTTCAGACCGTTGGAGTTCCCTACCTCAAGGTTTTTGTAATGCTCAGGACCGTTGGGTTTTGTTATGATCAGGACCGTTGGAGTTCCCTACCTCAAGGTTTTTGTTATGCTCAAGCACCAGTAATGAGATCGTTTGTCATCTATGTTATTACCAAATAGGATTTTGCAAATTTTTTAGTGGATAAGCCAAAAAAAAATTATTTATCTATAAACACTACTTCTCTTCCTAATGAATCCATCATTTTTACGCCAAAGGCGTACACCTATTGACAATGGGCAGATTTAATAGGGGTTTAGTGCTTAATAAGTTTTCTATGGACATGATTAAATATGGCTGGAATATTCTTAGTAGTCACACAAAATAAATGGTTGTGGTTTCAATCATTAACTTCCTAGCTATTATAAAGACATGTGTTTATGTGTTTACTTTTTTACATTTACCTAATCATATTTAAAAATTACTTTGATAGCTAACTGATTGCCACGAAAGTGATTAACAGAAATTAAAATATTAACACCAATTAAATGAAGCTCAACCGTTTATTTGTTAATCAATAATAAAATTTAATATATTCTTTTAAGGAATCAGCCACAATTATGTGGCTGTGCTAGTTCTATGGGGGTGAAGGAACAATTCCAATAGTGAAACTGTTCCCAACAAGAGAGAAGAATTACTGCCAATATCAACGCTATAATCGTTGCAGATGATAGACATGGGAGATAAATTGATCATTTTCATAGAAGTCAATCGTATCAAAGTGAAACCGTAACGTTTCAATAGAGTATATTGTGTTGGATAATTCTTCTCTCTAGTGAGCGCATGGCTTCCACTTATAAGTTGAACAGAGAGGTATTCGAGGTGAGAGATCGTTGGCGCTGAGATTTTCCTAGATCATCTTTGATTGCATGAATTTAATAGTTGGTCCATTTTTTTTAATAGTTGGTCCGTTTTTTTAATAGTTTGTATTTCTGGTCCATATTCAACAACTTTTTTTTGTGTCTTCGATCTCCACTTAGTTTTCATTGTGGTGTGTTTGTCTCACTCTTCTGCATGTAGCTGAAAGTTAACAGTTAGCTCCTATGTATTAGAATTGCAAATGCAGAAAACACAATTTACATATGATAATTAACAATCACACAGATAAGAAACACAGGATTTTACGTGGTTCACCCAAACCTACATCTACCAAGCATAGGTATTGGTTGTCTTATTATTTAGATCATGGAAATTACATCAAACTTGCAAGTTCTCACTCTGTCTCTCTCTCACTCAGTGGTATCTGTCTCTACGAGCTTACATGAATTTATATACATTTACACAAGAAACTGATTCTTAAATGCAATCCCTATCCATATTCTAACTTGGTCTATTTGGTTGTAACCAACGCAGAATAATAGGATCCAATTCCTTTTGTTCATCACCTTTTTTGCAAGCCGAGAGAAGCCAAGCACCAGTGCAGCTTTTCTAATAAAACTGGTTTCATGATTTCACATGTGTGACTTGCATGAGTTTGGATTTCCTGAGGGGTCACTCCACCTCCAACATGTCTTCCACAATTGTGTTGTGAGACATATTTAGTGATAGATCTCCTTCTATTCAAGACACTTGTAAAATATACATTACAATTATCCTAAGTGTAACCATTATAGGTGACATTTGTGCTTCTCAAACACTGAAGCACCTATTTCACTGCAACACCTGAGTTTGTCACGTATCTGACAACATCATTAGCATGTGAAACATTTGGTCTTAACCATTTCATCACATACAATAGACCTCCTACTGAACTTACATGAGACATAACCTTTTCTTCTTTATAGACAGGACCTATGCTTGAAGAAAACTTATAATGGAAAGCAAGAGGGATAAAGATTGGTTTTACAATGTTCATGTACCGAACTCCAACCACAACTTACCATTACCATCTCTGTGTACTTCCATGCCCATAATTTGTTTTGCTACTCCTTGATCCCTCATCTGAATTGTCATATCCACTTGAGTCATTTTATTACTGATTTTATCCATGCTTTGACTTGCATCAAGCATATCATCAGCAAATAACATCAAGACTATGAATGTACTATAAATTGTATAGTCATTCCTACCCTTTGAAAAATTATGACTCACTATGAAGGATCAAACGTCTTGTATATTTGCCTGGGTACCAATAGGTCATACAATGAATTGTCAAGCATGCAAACAAATTTATCGTTGCGATATTGAATCAACCCTTTTGGTTGTTCCATACATACTATATCTTTGTCAATAATGACCTTGTGAGAAGTAGGATCCCACACACAACATCCCTTTATACCACCATCATAACTTGCAAAGATATCAAACAAGCAGTAATTTAGAAACAAAGATTTTAAGTTTGGAACTGATTTACCTTTTACCAGTACCTACAATTATTTCTTACTCTTATGACCTTGATGCTTCTACCATAAACAAGAAGATACATCTGTCACTTCAGATGCCACTTTAGTACTCCCTTCCAGCTTATAAAGGTTATCAACCTTTGTTGCCTTCATCACTACTAAACTACCTTTTTACAATGTGAGTGCTCCACCTTGACCTGTATACTTATATCCACAAGAATCCAACACTCCCAATGAAATCAAATTTGATTTAAGCTCATGTACATATCTAACATCCATTAATTCCCTTACAATACCATCGAACATCCTGATTCTAATACTGTCAACCCCAACAGTTTTACAAGGAATACCATTTCCCATAAATACTACACCCTCATCAACAGATTGGTAAGAAATGAACCAATTTCTATGTGAGCACATGTGGTGGGAGGTGTTATAGCAAGATTTGCCTCACCATTGCTATCTTGCACATAGGGCCTTTTTCCATTTCCCTATGCAAACTTATCAGCCCCATTTTGATAAATCTAGAGCCAAAAATATATATTTTTCCACATATACGCTCCCTAATTGCTTTGCAAGATGCGTATATGCTTGCTGCTCCACTACAGATCGTGTATATCGAGATTTGTGCCAAAAAATACAAAATGAGGTCGGGTTTCCATGTCACGACAGAAGATCTCTGATATTTGGCCTTCCATATACTAGAAACGTTCTGACTCGACCCTTCAGTTGCATTCTGGAGGCTATAAGAACACAATTTCAAGCTATGGAAAAGGAGGAGAAAGCATTCAACTTTGAGAGCAAAGTTACTCTGAAGAAATTACTTCATATTGAGTCTGCATCCCTTTGTCCCTCAAGTCTGAACACAGTGTTCATCCCCGAAGCTCTTTCCTTATTGTTGAGAGGACCTCATTACCTCTTTGCTATGAGCTTGTCTTTGGTGGAGGATTGAAGTGGAGACCCAGTTGGAAAGAACTCGGTTTCTTGGTTTCAAACCATGCTGACACGAAAGTCTGTAATGTTGATACTTCTGTTGATCAATTATTAATAGAAATACTCCTTTACCGTCCTATCAATATCTTGCAAATACATGATTATTATCCATGGACATGTTTGTAATGTTTATTAATGGATTGTGCTATCTGATGTGCTAACTCATTTTATATATTATCATTATATACTTGCATCGCTTGTTTGTTGAGAACTTCTTGCAGGTGTAAAGATTTGGGTCAAAGTGCTCAACGGTGAAACGGCATCAAACGATTGGATCTAGGTAGGCTTCTTTCTCATATTGCACATTGTTTTATATATCACATGTTGGAATTGAGTTGATTTCTGCAGTCATACATGTCTGTTGTGGTTTACCCTTAGCGATAGAGAGTTTCTCCATTGAAGTATTTTTCCTTCTTATATTGCTCTTTTTCCTTTGTGTTTCTTGTCGTATCGTAGTTCGATAGAGTCTGTTCACTCTGGGTCTAAGTTTTTCATCCTTTTACCCTTTCCTAGCCTTGTTTTAAAAAATATATGCCCTTTTTGCCCTGACAGTCGCGTATACACGCTTGTTGTCCCACTGAAAGAGGCGTAAATACGCCTGTTTCTCTTGAACAATTGTGTATACCACTTCCCCTTGCTTGCTTGCTTGGCTTACTGACTGTTGGGTAGGTTTTGAGGATCACTGAGCCTTCTTAGGTCTCTATGGTGCCTGTTGAGATTATCTGGGATGACAGGAAACCTGTTTGGAGTTGAATTTTTGGGCGGCGTCTTTCTCTTTGTTTTTCATTTTTTATTTGTCCTTGGTAGTTGGGCTATCTACTTAGATCATTGGTATTATGCTCGAGTGATTGCTTTTATACACAGTAGAATTTATATATCAAGTCGTTTATCAGTCCATGCATTTTCTTTTTAATACATTGAAAATACAAAAAAATAGGTATTTTGCATTAGTTGGTATTTTTGTCTTGGAACCTTTATCATTAGCTTAGCACATTTAGCGAAAGATTGCATTTTACTTCTGAGTTGCAGAGTTAAAATTGAAGATTGCACTGTTTTTATTTAGCATATCATTCACTGAAAAGTTAAAGTTAGGCTTTGCATTATATCTATTTTTATTTGCATGCAGAGTCATAACACCATGAGTTTCATTTCCATACCTTTTTGAGTAATCACGACCAATAAAATTTATGCTTTAAACTAAAATTGATTAGTAACGATTTTATTGTTTAGGGTGCACAAACTAGCCTAGGATTTAGTGCCTTAGAATAGGATTTTGTGAGTAAACTTCTCCAAGGAAATTAAATCAACATATGTGTCTGAAACAGAGAGTTGAGAAATCTATTGTATAATTGGTGATATCAGGAGGCTCCGCTCACACCGAAGTTAAGCACGAGGTGGCGCGAAGTTTGTTGAAGGGATAACCCCTGGATAATCACCTAGCGTCAGAGATATTCCTGTGAATTTATTCGGATTTGGGGATATTGCTAGTATCCATATGTAATATCCCTCGACCGAACCCAAATGTAAATATAATCCAAGTATATTTAAGCTAGTGAGTTGTTTAGACATCATTTTTGTAATACACCTTTCATGGCATGGTGCGCGCATATATTGCGCAGTAAAGGGATGTAATGTGCACATTTCTGAATACCACGTATAGTAACTAAGGTGCACACAACCTTAAAGACAAAGGATATAGCACGCAGTAACTAAGTGCGCACAATATTAAGGTCAGGGAACCTTTGTGTATATAATATGCATTATAGGTTGGTGAGCCAATATTATAAGCCAGAATGCTTATGTCTTGGAATTAGGCCAGCGCACCTAGATGTTAAAGGCTAGAGCACCTACTTTGTACATGACTCATTATTAATATAAAATACATCACTGGGCACAAACTGACCACGATAAAAGAGATGGGGGACTGAACTTCACCAGTGAGGGAAAGGGAGTGCCAAAAGTCAAGAGAATATTATATTAATATTTCCTAAAACATAAAGTATGGATAATTAGTTTATCCTAAGTTCTAAAGTTGGGGACAAGTAGACAAAATAAACTTCTGATATGACAAGTGTCAAGTTGGAGACATGCATTCATATCGTGGGGAAACTTAGCTCAAGGGGGATTTTTTCTCCCAGATACCTTACGAACGGGAAAAGGGGGGACCAACAGGCGGACCATCATCATTTTTTTGACAGAGTTCACAGTGAATCCAAAACACACTCATTTATCTAGTCAATGACTCCATGACCATTTCACTCATACATTTTATTATCCTGGAGACAGCCATTTCACCTTTCTGAAGCCTGTTTCCCCATCCTTTTTGGTTGGTGTACCTGGTTAGCTTGGAGCAGGATTGAAGATGCGAGTTGTCAGGCCCGTGAGCAGTTCTTTGAGCGAGAGAATTGTTGGGGATTGATTTATGTAGGTGCTAAACTACAGCTACAACGCTCTGAGACTTCCGGTCCGGCCTATTGCTAAATCCCTGTAAGGGAAGTTGGGCGGCCGAGGGACTGTTGAGCAGAGAAGGGGCACACTTCCTTGGGTGGGATAGGCATGTGGGGAATGAGAGGTTGTACACTATTAGTTGAGTGAGCACCTGAGATGGATTCTTTCCTGTTGTCCATGAGCCTTAGCCTAGATAATAATCACTTTACCCTGGGTGGAGTTCAGTCCCAACTCAGGGGTGATTCACTGTTGAGAGTGATGAACAGTGTAGTCTATGGCTGGGAGGTTTGTGGACGGTCTGTAAGCAGTTGGTGACATCCTTTCTAAGATAAGTACCAATTGTATGATATATGGATATGTTGTTTTGTTATTTACATGACCATGTTACGATTTTATCATATATGTGACTATGATTGCTTGTGTGTTTATGGGTAATTTCCTATAAATGATGCATATCATTAATTACTTTTATTTTAATATAAAAGTCGTATGTTACAAAAAGTAATTGTTTGTTTATGTTTAGATGTAAAGCTTCCGCGAGCATGTTGTATGTATATTTTTTAGTTGCATGCAGTCTAAAGAGTAAATTTAGGTGGCATTGCTTAGTTGACTTTTGGGCATGCTACTGTATGTTCCGTAGTATGGGAACGAAAGTGTTCCCCAGAGTAGCATGGCCTAGCCTGATGGCTGGGAATGTTACCGACTGGCGTCAGAGCATGAGTGGTTTCTCTGGAGTGGCGTACCCTAGCCTCAGTTTGGTCGGGGGGGATCGCTATAGTTTGGTATCAGAGCCACAGTTCAACATTGAGCTTGGATGGACCAGAAGGGTGCAATTGAAGTGAATATTCACAGAAAAGTAACTTCGAAGTGACCAGAATTAGAGTCATAGAGTGTCCTTGGAAAAGGTTAGCGTACTGGCACGCGTGGTAAATTTGGAACCGTGCGAGAAATCATGGCGTGCCAGTATGCGCAGTAAATTGTGGCATCGTGTGGAAGATTATTATGTGTATATGCACACACTGAAATTATCCTTGTGCGGTAAGCACACACATAGTAAGGTGCACATGGGGTGCACAAGTATTGCTTAATGCAGAGGAGTTTTGTTGGTACGGGCATAAGTATGAGTATAAGTTGTTTCACGACGGTGTATTCAGTAGTGTGCACAGATATTTGAGCATGAAGGAGGATGTTAAACTTGACATGGTGCATGCATAGGAAGAAAATGCATGTGGAATATCGGTGTGTAGTATCGAAACTGTGCACAGTGGATATTGGCTCACGACGCCAGAGTAGTGCACGTAAGTAGTCGGTATGACGAAGAATAAATGCACAGTATATTTAGGTGCGTGGAGAAGCGTTTACCTTATAATATTGCTATGCACGATAATATAAATGAACAGGTCAATTTAATGCATGTGAAGTCGCTTGGAAGGTAAGGAGTCTGAGTTTAAATTGCATAATAATAAAAGAAAAATAAACACATAACCGCATTGAAGCATTAATTAAAAAGAATTTCGAATTTTAATTTCTTTCGATTTAGAGAGATGAAAATAAAATATAAGATTACAAGAAAAAATTCTTATAAAGAAAACAAGAGTCATAACATCACCAGATAGAAATTGTAATAAAACAATCTAAAATATGTTTTTGTATTTATATAATCATATTAATCACAAAATTACAAAAGGGTGATGACAACAGTTAGCCTGTTGTAAAAAGGGTTGTTGAAGAACAAGCCTATCATCTCTTGTACTCTTTACCTCCGCTACCGGCTATTAAAAATTCATTGAGACATGCTTATCTTAATTGAAGACTTACTTCAGCTTAGCGATCTCCACCTTTAAAGAAGAGTCTAACCAGACCCGTTGATTTTCTCCAACACTTTCGACCACTTCAACTGTAGATTCCTCCTTCTTATGCCGCTTACTCCTTTTCTTCTTAGCGGCTGGCGTGTTGATGACTAAATCCTTTATAGTGGGATTCAGCCTGACTTCCAATCGTGAGTCTATAACCGGCTCTGTGTGGAACTTAGTTGCTAGAAGATGCGCAAGGACCCTTTCCTCCTTATTCGCAGGAAAGCCTAGCATGTTGCTCGAATAACCAGTCTCACTTGACTTATCTTTGTCCATGTATCTCAGGTTGGGCATACCGAAATGTGTCTTTACAGAGAGCAGGAAGTCGAGAAGCTTGAATATTACTATGGTTATAGATACGCAGATATATTCATACTTGGGGAGTGGTAATTATAGAACTCCATTTATGAAGCGCAGACAGATTATGTACAAAGAGCGTTGGGTTGCCATACTCGACCAATCCATTTCGAATGATTAGCTTTTGAGTTCGTTACATGGCGGCGTTCAGTTGATGTCACATGGTTGTGAAGTACCGAATGAATGAAGTAGGGTGATCTGACTAGCCGTCGCCTGCTCCACGAGTGGTGGATTTGACATGTTGAGACACGTAATACCACGTCTTGGAGAAAGTGGTTTCGACAAAACCACCTTCTTACGAAAAATGTATCTCGAAAGGCACTGCGTGTCAGCGTTCTCGAGACTTGGGTCTTATCTAGAATCATCGTGGTGATAACACCAAGAAAACGGGAGTGATAATGCTTATGTGTATGTTGAATCAAAATGGTGCATATTCTCATGAATTGTTGATTTGTTAGTCTGATTAGTTTTGATGGCTGCACATTTTGCAGAATTAACAAAAACTCGGTCAGGTCAGACCAGTGCAGAGTCTGTAGGAATGGAAGAGGTATAGGGGAATTACAGTCATCCAGAGAAGAGCAGAGGGATGGATGTCCATTTGGGAATGGAAGGAAGGAACTCCAACGGACATGGAAAAGAAAGGAATGAAGATATGAATATGGCTCAGACCATTAAGAATTTGCAGAAGGATGTCCAAATCCATAAAGATGATAATGAAAGGCTTATGAAAGACAAAGAGCAGCAGGATGACTTCAACATGAAGCTATTGGAAGGTTTGAACATAATAGAGAATAAATTGGTTAAGGAGAGTGACTCAAGTAGATCTGAGAGTCACAAATCTTCAGAGGAGAAGAGAGAAGTAAAAAGTGCTAGTAGACATCACCTTCATCCCCATAGGCATTCCCATAAGAGAGCAGGAAATAGCTCAATTCTATCCCCTGTCAGAAGGTATAAGATATCTGGGGTGGATGAGCTGCGAGGAGAAATGAACAAAATCAAACCTCCTACATTTAATGATGAGCACAAGAAGGATGAAGATGTCGAAACATGGTTGCTAGGCATGAGGAAGTATTTTCAATTGCATAATTATTCTTCTCATGCTAAAGGTAGAATCGTTATCTATCAACTCAAAGGAAAGGCCTCCATGTGGTGGGATCAACTTGTTTAGGTACAACACATTTTTGAGAAAAGTGTTACTTGGAGAGAATTCAAGAAGTATTTTGAAAAGAATTACTTGACCAAGAGATACTATGACAAGAAAATGAAAGAGTTCTTCTCATGTTGAAGGTAGAATCACTATCTATCAACTCAAAGGAAAGGCCTCCATGTGGTGGTATCAACTTGTATAGGTACAACACATTTTCGAGAAAAGTGTTACTTGGAGAGAATTCAAGAAGTATTTTGAGAAGAAGTACTTGACCAAGAGATACTATGACAAGAAAATGAAAGAGTTCTTTGGAATCAATATTGGAAGTATGACCATAGATGAACATGAGAGAAGGTTTCTGGAACTGTTGAAGTATGTCTCTTTCATTAAGGATGAGACAGTCAAGATTCAATGGTACTTAAGTGGATTTCCATCGCTCATCAGTGACAAAATACAGTATGATGATCCCAATACATTAGAAGAAACCATAAGGAGAGCTAAATGCTTAAATGACCAGCTGAAAGCAAGACCAGCTTTCCAAAAGGCTTGGGAAGATAATGAGAAATTCAAGATGGATCAGAGGAAGAAGGGAGCTAAGCCACCATTCTTCAGAAATAATCCGCAATGGCAGCAAATGCATAAGGAAACCCGAGTGATTAACACAGGGATTCAAGATCCAAGACAACCACCTATGCAATGTTGGGGTTGTAAATGAGACCATAGGTTCAGAGATTGTCCTCACAGAGGTGAAAAAGGTAGGGTTGTTCACAATGTACAACGAGCTCAGACAGTAGAGGACATGGGAAAAAATGTGCCAAGGATTTATGCAGCCCTAGACAATAAGCAAGTAGAGTATCAGTCCCACATGATCGAAGTGGAAGGTATGATCAACAACCAAACCCTCGCTATTTTAATTGATTCAGGAGCTAGACATAGTTATATAGACCCTAAGATGGTGGAAAGTTTGCAATTGCCAAAAATCAAGCATGGGAAATCCTCGTTGATGCAAATGGCTACAGGAGCTAGAAGAAAAGTTAATGAGATGGTTAAGTCCTGCCTCATAGACATGAATGGACTAAATACCAGGGCAAATTTGAACATCTTACCCTTATGTTCCTATGACTATTTAATTGGGATGTGTTATCCCCGATATCTAGGGATAACTAGGAGATCATGTCTCGAGGCCCACATGATCCCAGACATGGAGTACGAGAGCGGATCGATTTGAGCATGGCCCTTGAGGGCCCATCTTTTCTTCTTCTCAGCCATACTTGTCCTGCCAGTAGTACCAGCCTCCATCACTACCGGCCTGGGCTTGCATCAGAAAGGGCTCTTGCTCCATGAGGTAATTGGTCCGAGGTATCATGGTATGTGTCGTATTTGATCATTATAACCTTCTTATGTATGCATTAGATCTCTTTCATTTC
>ML797118.1:419788-459985 GCA_009831015.1 Picea engelmannii
AATCTATACATATGATCAAGGAGTTATGTAATAAATTAAATCTAACTTTATGGGAAAGAAACATATTACTGTATCATATTAAATGTGAAAGAGAGATTACAACCATTGCCTTGATGTCGTAAGGTCCCTTCCAACTATCCTTCGTTCCCCACACACTTCTTGCTCCAAGGATTCTAAGACCATAGATCTGATACACTCTATCTTGACAAAGTAAATCTTAAAGCCACTCTAACCAAGCCAATAATTCCAAGCCAAAGAACAAGAACCCACAAGCTCAAGCTAACAAAAGCTCATCCAATCTAACTTTCTCCATGAGAATTCCTCTCCTTTTATAAGTTGAAGAAGATAAGGTGAGGAGGTTAGGATGATCCCACTAAATCATGAAAGCGAGTAAGATCCAAACCATTCGGATGCCACCTCACCATAGAAGGCAACATATAGGTTTACATCATTAACGATCATAGGGATGAAGAAAATAATGTGTAACACGGACCTAAGGATGCTACTTGGGAGCATGAGGAGCATGAGCATGCAATGCCTTACTCTCTGCCCTAGGATCTCTAGAACCTAGTGGCTTGAAGATCATCAAGTTTGATGTCACGGATGTGAAGCCTCGCTTACCCTACCATGTGGCTTTCCAAATCCACGTGGAGTATTCTAAATATACCATCAAATGAGCGATCGTTGATGAAGGTGTTTCCACGTGCGTGATGTCCTTAGTCTGTTGGAAAGCTATTGGTTCTCCAACCCTTTCAAAGTCATCGACCATGTTGACCGAATTCGATGGTCATTCCTTCCGCCCTCATGGTATTCTACCCGCCTTTTCGGTCCAGTTAGGTGGGAAGATGGTAGAGGTGGAAGTAGAGGTAGTTGATGCACCTCTTGATTATAAGTTGTTACTAAGTCGCAATTGGAATTATGATATGGTCGTCGTCATATCGTCCGTTTTCCGCACGCTTTGTTTTCCTCATTAGGGGGAGATTGTGATGATCAACCAGTTATCCTTTGTGTACTCTAGCCCGAACGCATTTGTTGGACCGTCGATCCCTATGGTCAACAATTCTCAACCGACAAATGAGAATATCGGTGTTGGAATGTATTCTTCCCTCATGGGTACTTTCGACTTCTCGACACCGACTCACCACATTTACGCCATGTCTAGTACGCACACTTCAATAGAGAGCTCCATTCCTTTCCGCTCTTCTTATTTTAGTGACCCTTGGACCCTACCTTCTCTGACTTCGTCGATTGAAGGTCAGTCGCATGCTAGCATGGTTATGCCACTATTAGCAGTAGATATTGCATATCAAGTTATCCTTGACTCTTCTGCCGATCCGGATCATATTCCCTCGCAAACGGTCGAGGAGGATCCAGTTCTTAGGCCCGTGTGGGCCACTTCATTATCTTGTTCACATGATTTCTTGGATGAGAATTTTCCTTCGGACAAATCCATCCTTGAAGCCATGAATGTTTCCAAGAGACCTTGGGATGATATGCATCATCGATCTTATTTTCTCCCAAGTCTTGAAAGAATTGAGCAAGATGATTTTAGATCTACCCTGGGTGAGATATTCGGTCATGTCATAGTTCCACTTGATACACATGGCATTTACGCCGAAGGGAATATGGTGAGTATTTCTCCTACCATCTAGATCGATATCTCTCGTACCCCTGGAAAGATCGAAAATGTAAATATAGGTGCAGATTGTTCACCAGAAGAGATTCTGATCTACACCAACCTCTTCAAAGAATTTTGAGACGTATTCGCTTGGTCATATGAAGAGATGCCAGGGATCGACCCCCGTATTGTCAAGCATGAGATTAGGACTTACCCAGATGCTAAACCCATTCAACAATGTCTTAGAGATGTTAACCCTAGGAAGGCCCCTACTATTAAGGCAGAGGTAGAGAAGCTACTTAATGTCATCTTTATCTACCCGGTTCCCTTGACCGAATGGGTATCCAACCTCGTTCCCCTGAATAAAAAGAAAGGAACCATCTGCGTGTGTATGGAATTTCATGACCTGAACAAGGCCTGTCCTAAAGATAACTTCCCACACCTTTCATTGATCAGATTCTCTATGAGTGTGCGGGAAGCAAAATATTTTCTTTTATGGACGAATTTTCAGGCTATAACCAAATCTAGATCAAACCCAAAGACCAACATAAGACAGAATTCATATGTCCTTGGGGCACGTTTGCATACCGAAAAATGCCTTTAGGCCTAAAAAATGCTGGAGCAACCTTCCAACGAGCCATGAATTTTGCTTTTTGTGATCTCAAACACATAGTCAAAGCTTACCTCGACGATCTTGCTGCTCACTCTCACAAGAGAGTGGATCATGCTATGCACCTTCGACTGGTTTTTGAAAGATGTCACTACTATAGAATCTAACTCAATCCTCATAAATGCATCTTCTGCATTTAGTCTCTGAGACAGGGATCATGGTAGATCCACTTAAGGTTGAGGCAATTCTTCAGTTGCCTCCCTCGCGCACGATTAGACAGCTTCAAGGTTTACAGGGGAAAGCTAACTTTTTGCGTCGGTTTATTGTGAATTATGCCAATATCACTAAGGGTTTCATGCGCCTATTGAAGAAAGAAACCCCGTTTATCTGGGATGAGCAAGCCCAGTAGTCTTTTGACTAAAGCCTTGGTATTGGCCCCTCTGTTGAAATCTCCTGATTACAGTAGAGATTACTTATTGTATATCACCGTGTCTGAAGAGACCATTGGTATGGTTCTAGTTCAGGAGGATGATGAGCTTCGTGAGCATGTCATCTACTATCTTAGTAAAAATTTAGTCAGTCCTGAACATAATTACTCACACGTTGAAAAGATAGCTTTGGCTGCCACTCACGCAGTCCAACGTTTACGACACTATATATTTGTTTGCAAAACTACTGTGGTTGTCGATGTTAATCCATTTTAATACGTCCTCACTAGACGTATCATAGGCGGAAAATATAATAAATGGATTGTCATCTTACAAGAATTTTATCTCGACTTTGCTTTGGCCAAGTCCAACAAATCACTAGTTTTTGCAAATTTAATATCCAATTTCCCACGATTAGACGAAGATGTTATTCATGTCGATTCATTCTCATATGAACACATTTTCCTCGTCTCACCGTCCGACCCCTAGTATGGATATATTGTTTTATATCTTCAAACCTTGAAGTTCACTCAGCATCTCTCGCTAGATGATCGACGACGTGTTAGATACCAAGACAAAAAGTATACAATCGTCGGCAACACTTTGTATCGTCGAGAAATAGATAGTATCTTACATCGTTTCCTAACTCACAAGGAAGCCGAGTTAGTCCTTAATGATTTCCACAAAGGGGCTTTTGGTGGTCATCTATACGGGCTTGCGATAGCCCAAAAAATATTGCGAGACGGTTACTTCTGGCCCACCATCTTTAAAGATTGTATTGAGGCAGTTAAGAAGTGTCACCCCTGCCAAGTGTTCACTCGAAAAATGTGATTGCACCGAGCCCCTCTTCACCCAGTCATTATCGTCGGTCCCTTCACCAAGTGGGGAGTAGAATTCGTTGATTACAACCCAACTTCGGTTGGGGGGCATCAACACATTATCTTGGTTGTCGAATACTTCAACAAGTGGGCCGAAGCCATGCCTACCATGAAATCCGATGGGAAGACTGTAGCTTTTTTCGTATTTAACCAAATTATCGCCTGGTTCGGTATCCCGAGTGAGATTGTCACTGATCATGGTAGTCATTTTCAAAATGAAATGATGATACAAATAGGGTCTAAGTTGGGGTTTAAACATGATCACTCATCGCCTTATTACCCCCAGGAAAATGGGCAAGTAGAGGCTGTCAATAAGTCTCTCAAGACCATCTTGCAAAAAATTGCTAGTCGGAGCAATTCCAACTGGCACATCATGTTATATCCCGCACTTTGGGCATACCGAACCTCGGTTAAGACTTCCACTGGTTTTTTTCCTTTTCAATTAGTACACTGTGTGGAGTCGATACTTCCCATTAAATGCAAAATCCCTTCTCTCAAATTGGCAGTTGAGCTCCTACCTGACACTTTGGATTTAGAGTGACGCCTTATACACCTAGATATTCTTGACGAGTAGCGTGTATCAAGGAAAACAAGAAACATGTCAAGGTTCAGTACGATAAGTCTGTCTGACCCCAGTTGTATGCTGAGGGTGACTTGGTCCTCTTGTATGACCAAGCCAAAGAACCGCTTGGGGCAGGCAAGTTTAAACCCATGTGGCACGGTCCTTATATCATGTGACGTGTTCTAAAAATAGGAGCCTATGAGTTGGAATATTATGAAGGGAATAAATTGGCCGAGCCCAGAAATGGGCTCTACTTAAAAAGGTATTATTCTTGAGCCTTGGGCTTGGGAAAAACCCTTTGTATAATAATGTAAATTTAGTGCATATACACCTTTTCCCCATTTTTGTCTTTCGCTTGCATATCGAGTTTTCCCTTTTGTTGGTAGATGTCAATGAAGTCTTCGGTCTATGTAGGATTCACAAATGGAGCCAATCGTCATACACGGAACTTATCTTCCGCCGCTTGGGTTATTTACTCGCCCGAGGGTCTGCTGGTGTCTTCAAGTGGCGTATGCCTAGGGCCATCCATGAATAATTTGGCCGAATACTGCATCGTCATAGAATTATTGTGCGATGTTATCTCACATGGTATTCGCTCTATAGAGGTGCACCTGGATTCTCTGTTATTCGTATGTCAATTGAATGGTCGTTGTCATGTGCGTGATCTGACGTTACTCCATCGATTCCTATGGGTACATCTTTTAGAATGAAAATTTGATTTTATTACATACTTTCACATTCCTAGAAGTTCTAATCATGTATCCGATGCTTGTGCTAATTATGTTTTGAATTGTCATTTGTCACATTAATAAAGCAAAGAAAATGATGAAATCAATGTACACATTGTAAGATATAAGTACAGCTGAAGATCCCTCTTTATATATTTCCAAAAAATATGGTATTTTATATTACAAATTTGGAGCTAAAACCCTCAAAAATACATATACAGTCGATATACATGTCCCATGACATCTACGCATGTGGCGCCGGATGAGTCTCGTGATAGAAAACCATGGCATTGGCAAGACACTAGAAGAGTCGTACCCATGCTCTAGGTACACCGACAACCTGCCTTTGCATGGCTTCAGGTAGATCCTCCACCTAAACCATAGGAATCCTCTGTGTCAAACACGACAGGTTGCCCTGGACGTTTTGAGGACTCTCTCCACCTCTCCTCCCACTGCCTCATCTCCCCGGTGCCTCTGCCTATGTTGTAGGAATCCCTTTGGTCGTTACGGACCCACGTCTGTAACCACACAAGTATCGAATTAATATTTAAAAACACCATCCAAAAAATATTTTTGTTCTTTTAAATACTAAAATACAAAAAAATAAATATATAAAAAATATTGTTTACCTATGGCGCTATAGGTGGCTCCTGGTGGAAGTGACATATCAGGATCACCTCTGAAATCAATTCCCACATAGGGATAGTCATCCAAAGCTATGATTTTTCTCCTCCACCAGAAGAAAAAATCATCATTGTAGGGTGTCGCCACCCTACCTCCCCCCTGTCATCTCATGACCTCGATCCATCGCGCCATAGTTGGATCACGTGGCCCTCTAGGAATGATCTCCACTCTAGGTCCTAGGCTTGGGATTCGCTCGAAAAATAAGCTACAAAGGATAGAGGCAAACCTGAAGTTTCGCTTTGCCCCCTGATTTCACTCTATCAGTTGACCTTTCATATTGGTCAGCAGTGAGGTATACCAATCATACACTGTAGGTCTCACACACTCTAGTGTGTAAAACATAAGTGATCTTGATGCTTGATGCAGCGAGGATGACCCTATTATCCTAGTAAGTATGAGCACAATAATCTTCAGGATTAGGTTACCTATAGCCCGGATAGGGATTTGACTTCCCACCATGGGAGTCCCTACAACACAATGGGCCTCGATGTATTCTTCGACCTTCATCCCACTCCCGACCACGCGTGACTTGAGGTCCATGACCTCTCCCCGGCGTGAAAGTTGTAAGGTAGCTAGAGAGGTAGTGGGGGGGACCAAAGAGCCCATAGTGATAATTGTGGAGGTCATTCAATGTAAGGTGGACTAGGTCCACTATATTATTAAATAAGGCCCACTATGGTAGTTAGATATAATAAATGGGTAATTAGATATAATAAATGTAAGAGGACTTCTTAGAAGGTTCTACTTATAGAAGATTCCTCCTCTAGAATGTTCTTAGGTGATGGTAGCACTATATCAAGGGATTCAAGCAATGTAATGAGACATGAAGAGAAGTATTGTATTTGGATCGGTAGCTCAATAGGAGGATGCCCCCTCGAAGAGGCAAGTGAACAGGAGAGGATCCCTTCCATAATAGGATCCATTGTATGGTGTTGCCCTACCCTAATGGTTTGATGGTAATAAACGAGATTTTTCATATTTTTATTGTATATATATTGTGGTGCTTTTGTATTCAGTCTTTGGTTCTTAACAAGTGGTATCATAGCACTTTCCTTGGCAGGCATTGTGGGCAAATATTTTTTATTTTTGCAGATTTTTTTTTCGGAGAAGAAAAAAGAGGGCCACGACATTCCAGAACTTTTCGGTATATTTATGTGCAAAATTTGCAGAAAACGGTTGTATATCTGAGTTCCTCTCATAAAAACACCCAAGTTGAAAAAACAAATCGTCCAAAACGGAGTCCGGAAGGTCAATATATTAAAGTTTTAAAGTCTGCAATTTTTCAGGGTTTTTTCCGCGGACGGCGGTGCGATTTGTTTTTATTTCTGTAGCAGCTGGAGGACAAATTTTCTCAAAAAAATTACATATCTGAGTTCCTCTCACAATTTCACCCAATTTCAAAAAACAAATCAGCCAAAACGGAGTCCGGGAAGTGAAGTTATGAGCATTTTAAATTCAACCATTTTTTAGGGTTTTTTCAGAAAAACCGTGATTTTCTGTTGTAACTTATTGTTCTATTTTTTGGGGTTTTTTTGTGATGGCTGCAGGACCAAAGGGTTCATAGGGTGCTCATATGGCTATTTCTTCTCAAAACCTCAAATAAATTCTTGAATCATTCAAATCTCAATTGTATGACACATTGCATGACAAATTTCATGACCTTGCAGATGGCCTCAATAATAGTCTCTGTAGTTCATTGGATAGCATGCAGGAGAGATTTCTTATGGTAGACATCATCAGGGATGAGTATAATCAATAAATATATTCTTGGTATGATTTTGAGGACGATTGTGATGATTGGTATATGGATAGTTGTCATTTATGGGATGACAACCACTTCCATATTTTATTTGATGACTCTACTCTACCTTCTGTAGAAAACATCAATGTCCCACATCAGAAGCTAGTTACCAGCATTCAGTCTGCATATTCTACAGTGGTATTATTCTTTCCAAATTCTACTACAACCCTTTTCCACTATGTGTATGGATCTTCTTATTTGGATCCACATGATAGGTGTCAGTCTTTGGAGCATCATTTGGAGTTGGTTATTGGGTTCCAAAATCTTCCACAGGAAGTTCACATGAGCACTTGGACATGGGACCCAGGATTACAATGGTGGTTCGACTACTTCAGCATGGTAAATTTCCTTTCTACATGGGACCTTGGTTCTTCAGTCTTCTTCAACATTATGGTCCACAATTATCCATGGGACCCTGGTATATGGTTGTACATCAAGCGTTGAGGAAAATGCTTTCATAACGGGGATGGAATGTAAGGTAGCTAGAGAGGTAGTGGGGGCTGGGGGGGGGCAGAGGGCCCATAGTGATAATAGTGGAGGTCATTCAATGTAAGGTGGACTAGGTCCACTATATTATTAAATAAGGCTCACTATGGTAGTTAGATATAATAAATGAGTAATTAGATATAATAAATGGGTAATTAGATATAATAAATGTAAGAGGACTTCTTAGAATGTTCTACTTCTAGAAGATTCCTCCTCTAGAATGTTCTTAGGTGATGGTAGCACTATATAAAGGGATTCAAGCAATGTAATGAGACATGAAGAGAAGTATTGTATTTGGAGCGGTAGCTCAATAGGAGGATGCCCCCTCGAAGAGGCAAGTGAACAGGAGAGGATCCCTTCCATAATAGGATTCATTGTATGGTGTTGCACTACCCTAAGGGTTTGATGGTAATAAAGAAGATTTTGCATATTGTTATTGTATATCTATTGTGGTGCTTTTGTATTCAGTCTTTGGTTCTTAACAAAAGTCCTGTCAAGAAGTAGATGTCCTCTACTTCGATCCTTAATGGTTGTCCATCAAGGATAAATCTCTCGCTATCTGGATCCCAATAGCCCACCATCATTTCCAATAACCTCACTTGGGCCCTCATTCCTTTGAGAGCCAAAAACTTGTATAGACCACATATTTTTAATGTCGCTTGAGCCACCAGATCCCGATCCACTGCTGCATCTACCTCATGCTCTCTCTCCCTCCACTCCAACACCATCCTTCAAACACCAAATCAATTTTTGAGTTAGAAGCTTATTTTTTGCCATTTTGTGAAAGTATACACGTGTTATCCAAGAACAGTCACGGGTAGGACCTGATATGCACTCCCTGTAGTTCACACAGGGGAGTATATCTGATCGTATACGCGACATATTAGTAGAAACCTGCGTATACCGAAAAAACTCAATTTGTTCCCTTAAAAACTAAAAAAATGGAGCCTAATTCAAAATTGTAAGCCATTTAATTTGAAGAGGATGGGATGAAGAGTTACCTGGTCCAGATGGTTTGTGATTTCATTGCCTATTGATCCCTCAATCGTCATTTGAATTCTGGAGGAATGTTAGTCCAAATTGCACTATTTTGGGTGAAAATGAAAATGACATAGTAAATTTTGATTTTATTACTATTTATAAAACATTTTTACCCATTTGATATAGTTTTATGCTATTATTTTGTCTAATGGACTAATTCAAAAATGGTTTTAAGTTGGTTTTTGTAGTTTTGACTCAATTTTCTTACATATTTCAACGTCATAATTGGTCATTCATCTCCTCATGAAGGTATATTCATAACCTAGCATATAGGATAGGTATTCACTACATCATGTAGTTTTGCATTATCCTTCAATTACCACTCTTTACACCTTAGGTACGAACCCATTTACTGTGATGCATTAACCTCCATCTACTGTCATAGCATCATTAATAAATGCTAGAGACTCACCAAACATGGGTACCCTAGTTAGAACCTCTTTGTCATTTGGTGCCCATGCCAAGATTTTTCCTTAGGACTAGGAGTCCATTAGAATTCAATACATGACTTTACAATGAGTCTCATTTCTCATTCATGCACACGCGGCCTTATTACCCACGGACTCCCAAAAAACGAGTCTTAGTTAAGTTCTTTTCTGACTCATTATTAAAAATTGAAAAGATCGTTGAGTGATTTGTCCCTTTCACACTCGTTAAAATTGGATTTGAAAGATCATGAGTCTTAGTTAAGCTCTTTTCTAAATTGCTATCAAAAATGGAAAAGATTGACAAGTGAAATCATCTTTTTCACACTCGTAAATTGGATTTGAAAAGACATCTATTTGGCACAAGTTTACCTTTTTTTCACACCAAGTAGACTAAAAGATATAAAAAAGGACATTTTTTGGCGTTAAATTGTGATTCCATCTCATGCCCTTACTTGCAGTATTGAGCCTTTAGTTGGTTCTTGCTTTGCGTTATAAACCATGGCCCAAGCAGTTTGCATCCTCAACCAAGCAGAGCCTTGTTTATATCCTTCGCAATTTGACACCCTATACCCTAGATGGAACATCACCCCGAGTATACATTTGTTGCATGCATTTCCTTGCATTGAGTATAGGTACGTTCCACTGCTGGAACCATTTTTGCTTACTTGCAACACTCGTTCCCTCCTCTGTATCATAGCATTCACTTGTTATGAAAAAACCAAAAAAAAAGACGGGCAGGAAGGGAGTACTATATTGTAATTGGCAGCAATCGTGTCGTCTTTAAACAGAGAAAAAAATTATTGAGTCCTTGCGTCATCATAATTTTGGGTTTAGCATGGCCTTAGGAAGCTGATCTCATTACAAAATTTTCTCTACTAACTAGTTAATCTTCTAGTCACTATAGAGAACATTACGGATGCCTCCTGCATCTAGTTGTCACATAATTAAGTCTATGTTGTCAGAGTCCATCGTATGTCTCATGCTCTTGTTCAAAGGAAGTCTATCAACCTATGTCGGCCACTCCTCAGAAATCTCGACTTTGCATGTCGACCATACCCTCAGTTTGTCTCAAAATCACATGATACTTTGGTCTTATGATGCACCCTAGCCCTACTTTCATCATTGGTAGGTCACCTTGAACCCAACAATTGACATTTCATCATGGTTCATTGATTGGGTGGTTTCCCTTGTGTTTGATGGCAAGACATTTATTCACACTTTGGGATTCATGCAGTGTCTTGGATTCCATTAGCCTTATTGGTGGTTTCCTCTCCTTTGTCAGCAATTTTCATCATTGACTGTTATTCAGAGGGTCTTTTTCGTGTACCGTTTTCATTTGGCACACGCAAAAGATGCACAAGGTCATTGGTTTGTGAACATGTTCTTCGTCCGATCTCCACCAAATCATGAAGCTCATGCTTTGTTCCTCATGCTGAATGATGAGAGAGCCCTTAATGCTCTCCTTTCAGTGGGTCTATTTCCATCGACTTCAGATCATGTATTCAGGATATGAGACCTAGAGTTTCATGAGTACCTTGAGGCTTGCAATCATTAGTGGTAGGCTCTCTTGCCATTGACAGATGGGAATACATCAATGTCTCATGATCAATGGATCTCTCAAGTGTTCGACACCAGCTCCTTTTTTCACATTTGTAGAGATGTAATCGATGCCTTGATACCTACTTTCATCATTGGTAGGTTGTCTCACATTTGTTAACGGTATACCTCAATGACCGGTAATCAAACCATGTTTCATCGTGTTCAAACTCAACTCATTTATTCACATGATGTAGACTTGCACCATTGGCAGATTGTATTGAAGACTTGAAGACATCACTTTGTGGGTGTAGCTTTCTTGAGCTGTTGCTTCCATTTCATTGGACCAGTACATATTTGACTTCAGCAATCATGGGAGATTAGATTGTACTCCATGGTACACAGATATCTTCAGATTGATTTTGATACTGGTTTCACTGGGCCTTGTTCGTGACTATGACATCTATTGGCATGTAACATCATTTATACTTGCCTACTCATGTCCATGAACACTTGTTGGTATATTTTCCACATGGATCGGCATTGTATTCTTGGCAGCCATGTATGCAAAGTCAGTACATAATGTAATGAGCAATTGAGTTCATATATACTCTGATACTCTGATACTCTAGCATTATTTATAATGTATTTCGGCCATCACAGATACTCCTCTGATCTCACACATTAGGGGGCATCTTTTATAGAAATATTTTCCTCACCATTGTTATCTTGAACAAAGGGCCTTTTTCCATTTCCCTATGCAGACTTATCAACCCCCTTTTGATAAATCCAGAGCCAAAAATATACATTTTTCCACATATACTCTCCCTAATTTCTTTGCAAGATGCATATACACTTGTTGCTCCACTATAGCTCGTGTATATCAGGATTTGTGCCAGAAAATACAAAATGAGGTCAGGTTTCCATGTCACTAAAGAAGATCTCTATAATATACCAGATATAAAAAGTATGCATAACATAAATAAAATGATAGAAATGGCAAAATAACAGTAATATAACCAGCATAATCTCCACAATAACATAGAAATGATATAACAACAACAACAAAAATAACACTTTGATTCAGAAAGCAATGTTCGCAGGCCTCTTCAATGGGGAAACCTCCAGTTGAGCAGCACTCTATTACAATAATCTCCAAGCTAGGGTTTTCATACACTTGACCCTTATTTATACTAAATATGTTTATCAAGAGAAGCATCTAGAGGAAGATCCTTCTAGAAGCGGAAGCTTCTATTAGGTCTTCTTACATCCGCCTTATTCTATTTTATTGAAAGGCCTTATTAATATTGACCTTTATTACATCCAAATATATTGCTCTACCTATGTGTGGTTTGGGACCCTAACATGTCCACCCCCTTAAAAATAGCCTTGTCCTCAAGGCTTGAGATGTGGAAACTGTTGCAGAATGGTAGTTGGTTCCCAAGTGGCATCTGTTGGAGTTGTATCTTTTCACTGGACTAGCACTTCCTTAATGGTTCTCTGACGTAGGCGACGCTCACACTGGTCCAAAACTTCTTCTGGTTGTAGCCAAATGGATCCTTCTTTAGCTAACTCGGGAAGGTTGGTTTGAATTTGGCACCTAGTTCCAATCACCTTCTTTAAGCATGAAACATGAAAAATAGGATGTAGCTTTGAATGACTGGGTAGAGCTAACTGATAGGTGACTTGTCCCACACACTTGAGAACTGTATAAGGACCATAAAATTTGGGCGCTAGCTTCTAACAATGCTCGGCCTTGAGGGAAGTTTGCTTGTATGGTTGCAGTCGCAGAAACACCTGATCCCCTTCTGCATATTGACGTTCAGAGCGACCTTGATCTTCTTTTTGCTTCATGTGATTCTGTGCCATGACCAAGTTCTCTTTGAGGGTATGGAGAATATCCTCTCAAACTATAAGTGTTTGGTCAACTGCCTGGACCTTTGAGGTACCCAGTAAGTATGAGAGAAATGAAGGTGGATTCTTTCCATATACCACTTCAAAAGGATTCATGCCTGTAGCTGTATGGTAGGAAGTGTTGCACCACCATTTAGCTAGGGGTAACCATTGAGCCCACTAATTTTTCTTTTTAGAGGCAAAACACCTCAGATATGGTTCCAAACACTTGTTGACAACTTATATTTGACCTTCAGACTGTGGATGATAAGCTATGTTGAGATGCAATTGGGTGCCCTGTAGCTTGAACAGTTCTTGCAAAAAATTTCTTGTGAAAGTTGGGTCACGATCAGAAACAATAGAGTGTGGCATGCCATAAAGCTTGAAGACCTGGTCCATGAAAATTTGAGCCACCATGGATGCAGTAAATGGGTGTTGAAGAGCGCAGAAATGAGCATACTTGGAAGGGCGATCCACAACCACCATTATGACTGATTTATTTCCTGATTTGGGTAAGCCGGTAATAAAGTTCATAGAGATATCCTTCCAAATAACAGGTGGAATCGGAAGCGGTTGTAGTGTGCCCGGAGATTTGACTATTTCTCCCTTGTTGCGTTGACACACATCACATTCAGCTACAAAATTACGGATGTCCTATTTCATACCATCCCAGAAAAAAGAACGTTTGACCCTGTCATAGGTTTTGGTGAACCCGGAGTGCCCCGTTGTGGGTGTAGCATGAAGCTCAAAAGGTATCGTGGATTTAATCTTTGATTATTTACTTAAATACAAATGGTCTTTGTATCGAAGCTCATCCTAGAGCTAAAAGTACTCTGGGGGAGCTGGAGCATTGGTTTGCAATTGCTGGATCAGATGTGAACTTTTGGGATCTTGTAGCCATTCCTGGCGAACATCCTGGAGCCAATCTAGTACAATGAAGGAAAGAGAAAAAAGGAATCCTTCTTCTTCATATTTTCAGAACAGTGCATCTGCCACCACATTGTCTTTGCCTTTCTTTTAAATGATCTCATAATCATATCCAAAGAGCTTAGTCACCCATTTTTGGTGCTCCGAGGAGGAAATGCATTGTTTCAGAAAGTACTTAAGGCTTTGATGGTCTATCTTAATTTGGAAACATTACCCCAAGAGATAAGGGCGCCACAGATCAATGGCATGCATAATAGCCAACATTTCCTTTTCATAGATGGGTTTACCTAGATTCCTTTCAGATAGTTGCTTGCTGGTGAAGGCCAAAGGTCGACCCTCTTGCATAAGGAAAACATTGATTCTTTTCCCTAAGGCATCACATTCCAACACAAAGGTATTTGTGAAATTAGGAAGGGCTAGAACTGGAGTGGTTCACATGACCATCTTCAAGGTTTGGAAAGATTGAGCAGCGGCTGGAGTCCAAGTGAAAGAGTTCTTTTTTAGGAGAGCAGTGAGAGGTGTTGCAATCTTTCCATAATTCTTATCAAACTTGCGATAATACCATGTTAATCCCATAAATCCATGCAAGATTTTGAGAGTCTTTGGGTGCGGCCAGTCTTGCATAGCTTCAATCTTTTTCAGATCCACCCTGACGACATCCTTGCCAACCAGATGACCCAAGTATTCTACTTCTGAGGCATCTAAAGCACATTTAGATTGTTTTAGGAAAAGTTGGTGCTGAGAAAGTAGATGGAGAACTCGATCCACATGAGTAAGATGGTCTGTCCAAGTTTTTCTATAGATGAGGATATCATCAAAGAAAACTAAGAAAAAATGACGGAGAAAGGGACGGAAGACATAATTTATGAGGCTTTGGAGGGTGGAGGGGGCATTACACAAACCAAAGGGCATGACCAAAACTTCATAGTGGCCCTCATGAGTTTGAAAGTTTGTCTTGGGAATGTTTGCCTCTTTCATACGTATCTGGTGATAGCCTGAGCGAAGATCAATTTTAGTAAAGAATTGGGCGCCACTCAATTCATCCGGGAGGTCATCAATGGCAGGAATGGGAAATTTGTCTTTAATGGTCAGTTTGTTGAGGGCACGAAAGTCAGGACACATTCTCCAAGAACCTTCTTTCTTTAGGACCATGACTACAGGAGAATAGTAAGGGCCTGTACTAGGGCGGATAACGCCTGCATTAAGGAGTTCCTGGACCATTTTCTCAATTTCATTTTTTTGTGAAAAGGGGTGGCGATACGGACAGATATTGGGTGCAAGGCTTCCAGGTACAAGGGGAATGGAATGATCATGAACACCACGGAAAGGAGGGATTCCTTGGGGAGTGGAAAATACCATTTGATGTTTAGAAAGGAGGGCTTGGAGGTCTTGCGACACTGGGGGTGTCTCTATTGCTTGTATGGCATGGAGTTGGGAAATGACACTAGAATGACCTTTTTTGAGCAGTTTTTCCATGCGATGGGAACTATTGACCTCAGGTGAACCAGCAGTGATGCCTTGGAATTTATATTGGTGGCCTTCCTAGTCAAATTTCATGGTTAATTCCTTAAAATCCATGAGAATGGGACCCAAAGTCCTTAGCCAGTCTGCACCCAACACAATGTCACAATCGCCCATGTCAATAGAAAACATATGGGATTTTAGGTGGTAGTCACCAATTTGGAGATGCACATTTTCACAGTGCCCTCCACATTTCATGGAACCACCATTGGCAATCATGATTTGGAAATTGTTGACGGCATGGATGTAGCAATGAGTTTATTGGGCAATGAGGTGATGAATAAAATTATGGGTGCTTCCACTATCAACCAGAATGATGGCCTTCCGATGCTTGATGTAACTGATTAAATTAAGTGTTTGGGGGGCGGAGAAGATAGTGAGAGCATTGAGGGAAATGATCGGTTCCACTTCGGGAGGGTCTGAGGGAGGGGTTATGTCAGGGATTTCAGGTGACTCAGAAACAAGGGGAGTTTAAACATCCTCTTCTGAAATATCCTCAGAGATGGCCATAAAAAGATTTTGTTCCTTACATTTGTGGCCCGGGAAATATTTGTCATCATAATTATAACAAAGGCCTTTGAGTTGGTGTTCAGCCATTTCATCCCTGGTCAATTTTTGGATCTTTAATGGGGCAGAGGGAGTAGTGGAATTTACGGGTTTAGGGCGAGGGATAAAGGAGGGTTTATGGTTTTGAGAGGATACAACCTATTTTTCTTATTTAGCATTTTTAGTAGCCTCCACCCAACTCAAAGGTCGAGCCATGAGGACATGGGATCGAATCTCATCCTTGAGGCCACTGATAAAACACTCTCAAAAGAAAGCATTAGTCATGCCCTCTATTCCAAAAGCCAGGCACTCAAAGGCAGCTATGAAGTCTTCTATTGTTCCTGATTGTTTCAACTTTGTCAAATGGCCCAAATGGTTGGTGTCAGTGTCAAAGCATTCATAAAGCTCAGTCACAAATTGGGTCCAAGCAATATACCCTTGACGGGAAGTTTTTCTCCATTGCCACCATTGCCAACATTCTTGATCTAGATGGAGAACACCATATCGGAGTTTGGCCAAGTCATCTGTAATGCCGTATAAAGAGAAATAATGTTCCATTTGGGTTACCCAACCAATGGGGTCTGATCCATCAAATTTGGTCACATCCACTCGCAAAAGGCATAGGTCACATTGAAATTGATGGTGCTGAAAGGAATGGGAATGGGAGGAATGTTCATCTTCAGTCTTTGGAGGTGCATCAGAGAAAGGGTCATGTGTAGGGATCTTCAGTTTGGTGTAGAGTGATGCAAAGATAGATTCAAGCTGGGTGATTAGTTCTTGTTTGACTTCCTCCATTGAGGACTGCATGGTTGTATTTATGGTTGTATTTATGGATGTATCAATGGAGGCAACATTCGCACTGAGTTGTTTCACTTCTTTTTGGGTCTCGAGGAGACCAGATTGCAAGGTGTTGAAGCAAGCTTCCAGGTCTTGGCTATGAGTATGGGCCATAAGGATGGGTGAACTGAAAAGGGGTGGGCGGGGTCAAAAATTTTGCCAAAAAATGATATGGATGAATGTGATAAGGGAAAAGAGATGAATCCAATGGAATAGGTCTCAAATAATGGTGAAAAAGTTTCCAGACTTTTTTTTTTTACACCTGCGAATTTATACTCTAGTCTGAAGAATACTGCAATGATGAAATCCCCAAATTCTTAACCAGTAATAAAAGTGTAGTGATTTGGCAACCCGAACACAATTGTGCGACAACAGATCTTGTTTGTTTTAATTTGTTTATGTTTTTGTACCCCAAGGGCTAGGTATTCAAGGGTTCTATAGACAAGGGTTTGCCCTGTGCTATAGCTCTCTGATATATGTGCGAGGTCCAACAATAGTACTCGGCCCAATATCTCAGGGCACTAACTAAAGAGGATAGATCATACCCTTAGCCATACTACCCGACTACCCAAGTACTAGAGAGTATCTTCCCGAGTGTTGTTCTCAGTGGCACTATAGCAGTCAAGTGGCCGATCGGTTTATCTAAAGAGGGCTTCAGGAAATCTAGGTCGATCTGTACACAGGTGTTGTCTGATGCGCTACCACTTGAAGGGGTACCAACAGTGGTTACAAGGGTGGCCAACAGATGTGTGCTTAAGAACCGCTTGTATTTCCTACATGTATGAATCCCTCAACCACGGGTTTATGCACGTAACGACAGATATATGTGGCTTAAAGATGTTGGAATACGTCTCTACCCTGGAAAAAAAATTCCCACAATTTATGCTAAGGAAAGTGCTCTAATACCTCTTGTAATATACCAAATATAAAAAGTATGCAAAACATAAATAAAATGCTAGAAATGGCAGAATAACATTAATATAACCAGCATAATCTCCGCAATAACACATAAATGATATAAGAACAACAACAAAAATAGCACTTTGATTCAGAAAGCAATGTTCATGGGCCTCTTCGAGGGGGCAACCTCCAGTCGAGCAGTGCTTTGTTACAATAATCTCCAAGCTAGGGTTTTCATACCCTCGACCCTTATTTATACTAAATATGTCTATCAAGAGAAGCTTCTATTAGGTCTTCTTACATCTGCCTTATTCTAATTTATTAAAAAGCCTTATTCATATTGACCTTTATTACACCTGAATATATTGCTCTACCTATGTGCGGGTTAGGACCCTAACAATCTCTGATCTTTGGCCTTCCATATACTGGAAACATTCTGAATCGGCCCTTTAGTTGTATTCTGGAGGCTATAAGAGCACAATTTCGAGCTATGGAAAAGGAGGAGAAAGCATTCAACTTTAAGAGCAAAGTTACTCTGGAGAAATTAATTCATATTGAGTCTGCATCCCTTTGTCCCTCAAGTATGAACATAGTGTTCAGCCCCCAAGCTCTTTCCTTATTGTCGAGAGGACACCATTACCTCTTTGTTATGAGCTTACCTTTGGTGGAGGATTGAAGTGGTGGAGACCCAGTTGGAAGGAACTTGGTTTCTTGGTTTCGAACCGTGTTGATACGGAAGTCTGTAATGTTGATACTTCTGTTGATCAATTATTAATATAAATACTCATTTTCTGTCCTATCAATATCTTGCAAATATATGATTATTATCCATGGGCATGTTTGTAATGTTTATTAATGGATTGTGCTATCTGATGTGCTAACTCATTTTATATATTATCACTATATACTTGCATCGCTTGTTTGTTGAGAACTTCTTGCAGGTGTAAAGCTTTGGGTCAAAGTGCTCAATGGTGGAACGACATCAAACGATTGTATCGAGGTAGGATTCTTCCTCGTATTGCACATTAGTTTATATAGCACATGTTGGAATTGAGTTGATTTCTGCAGTCATACCTATCTATTGTGGTTTACCCTTGGCCATAGAGATTTTTTCCCTTGTAACAGGAGGCACCTGAATCTAACAGCCATTCTTCTTGATATTGTAAATTACTAGAAACGGATAAAACTTGATCAGTCATACCTGAATTTGTTACAGCCAAATTTGCTTCCTTCGTAGAGTTTTCCTCAGATTCCTTTATTTTCCAGCAATCTTTCTTGAGATGTCATGTTTTTCCATAGTACCAGCATTTTGCTTTACCCTTTCTGTGTCTTGACTTAGATCAAGAAAAAATTATCTCATTCTTCTTTTTAGTTCGACCTCTGACCAACATTGCCTCTGAAGTTGAGGTTTCTTTACTAGATTTTCTCCTCATATCCTCAGCCAACAAAGCTCCTACAAAAGAGTCATAATCTAAAACATCTCTTGAGCTAAAGCTAATATAGGTGACTAGATTATCCCAAGACTCAGGCGACAAACACAATAGTGTAATAGCCTTATCTTCATCTTCGAATTTAATTTCCATACTAGTCAATTGAACTATAAGGGTATTGAAGTCATTTAAATGGTCAGCAAATTTTGTACCTTCTTTCATCTGCAAACTGTACAACTATCTCTTCAAGTAGATTTTTCTCATCAAGGAGTTCATCATATATAGACTTTCCAACTTGATCTATAAGCCTGATGTTGTATCCTCTCCTACGATATTAAATAGAACATCATTTGCCAGACATAAACGAATGGTACTAAGAGCTGTTGCATCCAAATATTCCAATTCTTCATTCGTCATGGCTATTGGTTTCTTTGACTTTCCTACCAATGTTTTTTGCAACCCTTGTTGCACCAGTAAATCCCGCATCTTGAGATTCCAGAGCTCAAAGTTGTTTTTATCACTGAACCTTTCAACTTCAAACTTTGAACTTTGCATCTTATCCATTAGCACAAAATCTCCTAATACCCAAATCACTGCTTATAATAAACAAGGCCCTTTAACCAATGTGGTTCCTTAATAAATAAGGTTAAAAAAGGTTTAAGCCAAAAAACCTTTTAATAATATATAAAAAGGTTTAATAAAAACTTTTATAAAGAAAAAAATTTACTTTTTAAAAACATCCACCTTTTATAAGCATTCACCTTTATACCTTTTACATACTATATTTCAAATATAGTAAACCTTTTTAAAAAGAGCAGCCTCCACATTTGTTCACATTTTTAAAAAGGGAATTCAATTTAAAAAAACCCAAAATTCAATTCTTCATACATTTTGAATTCTTTGAAAAAACATGTGCATTTTTACTTCAAGGGAGATCATAACTTTTGATTTATGCCATACCATAAAGAGCATACCATAAAAGTCCAAACAAAAATATGTGAATTTGTTTATGAGGAGTTGTTGCACCTCACGCTACCACTGGAGTGAGGAGTCGTCACACCTCACGCTACACCTAGAGTGCGGTGATCTAAAAAATTCTATGTACTATACCACACAGCTTGACTGGGGCGATTACAGGTTTTCATTTGCACGTGAAGTGTGACTTATATGATGTCACACCCTTCCAAAGGAGGGAACTACTGTGATGTAGAAATCGATGCACCTCACATAGATACTTCTACTCCTCCGAAATCTCCTCTAACCAGCTCTGATACCACTTGTTAGAATTGCAAATGCGAAAAACACAATTCACATATGATAATTAACAATCACACAGATAAGAAAAATAGTATTTCACATGGTTCACCCAAACATTGGGCTACATCCACCAAGCATAGGCATCAGTTGTATTATTATTCATATCATGGAGATTACATAAAACTTGCAAGTTCTCACTCTGTCTCTCTCTCACTCAGTGGTATCTACCTCTACAGGATTACATGAATTTATATACATTTACACAAGAAACTAATTCTTAAATGCAATCCCTATCCATATTCTAACTTGGTCTATTTGGTTGCAACCAATGTAGAATAATAGGATCCAAATCCATCCTTTGAGGAATTCGTTGTCGCCAAATCCCAACACTATGTATGTTCCTATGTAGTTGAGTAGAGTTTCAACTCCTTGATTTGGTGCCTGGCTACCTTGAGCTTCGAGATACAACTATTATTTCTAGGTCATCTTAGGTGAAAAAACTAATATGTCTCCAACTCCACGATCTATGCCCATGATGGTTTTGGATTTTGTTCCCAAACCAACTTCCGGACTCTTTTTTTTTTTTTGGCTCCCTATTCAAGCCAACAAAAACACTAACATTTGGAAGAAAACTCAAGATTTGAGTGTTAGATATTATGATCCTAAAGTACTTAGTATAATATTATTTTATTATACTTAAGCTTTTCTAGGATGTATTTAGTTAAATTAGATAATGAGTCTAGAAAATACTAGCTTCTTAGAAGCAACAAAATGGAAAATTGTTAGAATATGTATTTAATGTAAATGGGCACTTGTCATACTCACATGATTATGTGATAAGATTTCCATACCAAAATTTACTTAAAATTATCTTTGATGAGCTTATTAAAGATCTAGAGTAATTTTGGAGATTGTAAGCTCTAGCATTTATTGTGTAATTATTTTTCTTCTTTTAATAAAATTTGTGTGTTTGAGGACACTTTTTTTCTCTTCAATTGGTATAAGAGCATGGTGATGTGTGTTTGGTGAAGAGGAGATTCCAAATGAATAAGTTGTGAATTGTCTAGTTTTTATGAAGGAAAAGAAAATTAAAAGTTAAAAAAAATTGCATAGATGGTTTGATTTGGTTGTGGAATTAGGAAAATATTGCTACGGTAAAAAATTTCAAGAAGATTTTTTTATTGTCACATTGAAATTTGGAAATACTCTACGTTCAAAATTGGTTGTCATGCATTTCTCTTGTTTTTTTATGTGATTGTATGCACATACTCCTATGCCAAAGTCATTCAAAATATTCCCAAATCCATCATTCATCATTCTTAAATCTAAGCATGATCTATCTTTAACATATCACTCTCTATAATTTGGAATTGTTCCCTTCACCAAATCTATCAAACATCGATCTCATGGCTCCAATTTACTTTTGGTATGTAAATACAACATCATATATGCCTTGAAGTGTGGACTATATTGATACACGAAAATAATCCAAAGCATGGCATTGCTTGACAATTGTAAATGTTGCTGAAATAATTCATTATTATTGTGAGTCGCCTTGTTTGCATAATTGACTTTTTCTATGTGCCATACCATCTTATCAAATCCATGAACTTGATTGTCTGCAATACATTTTATCAAGCCCACGACTTTGATAAAATACGTGTTTGGAATGGTGAGACATTTCTAGTAACACATATACATACATACATGTTGAAGTTTTACTTATACATCTAGAAGTTACCATTCTTCTTTATTATTACAATTATTTATCACATTAGCTACATAAATAAGATCACTGAAAGAGAGGCAATCACAGAAACAATAGAGACACGTCGATTATCCTGAGAAACCCTCATAGAGAAGAAAACCCGGAAAAAACTTCATCAATATAGATAGATAAAAAACAAAGCAGAAGATCCTCCTCTACTCCTTCACTAGGAAAGAGTGGCACACTACTTAACCAAGAGATACCAAGACATAGACCAATAAGCCTCCTTGATATCACCCCTAGTTGCAACAGCTTCTCCTCCAAGACTTATGCACTTTTTCCTCTTGTTGCAGAGCTTATAAGTAAGTGAACAAATGAGGCATCGACATCCCTTATAAATAGTGCACTGACCAGCCTAAAATTAGGTCTCGTCTGACCTGTCACTTTACCCTCTTAATTTACATTTAATTGACAAAGGACAAAAGGGCCAAATTTTACAAAGGCATTGTTGATTGCCTCTCCAAAACAGGTGGTCAACTCATGTTCCATGAAGAGATGCATCATCAGATGCCATGTTGTCAGAGACTTTTGGTCCTACAAGGAAGTGTTTGGCCCCAACACTTTATTTTGTAATTGGAATTTTCGCACCCCTGCGTGGGTTAATAATGTAATAGGTTTGCATGAGTCATGTCTATGTCATTTACCTTGGGATTGGTTCACTGGGAGAGTTCCTTTAACCGAGGGTTTTTTATCCTCAAGTTATGAATTGGGCTTTTCAGCCTTATTGATTCCCCTTGAGTTTTTCCCTCACACTTGCAATAATTCCTCCAAAGTGGTGAACGACAATCTAGTGGGCTTATGTTTTGGTAACTATTATAGGGAATCATTGTAAATGACCATGCAAGACATCTTAGAAAGTTTCACGGAATTCCGTCAAGTCTAAGTCAGTTTTTTTTAATTAATTAATTTTCAATTAAATTTCCCTAAGTTTGGAGGTTTAATTATTTAATTAATTAATTATTTTTGAGAAAAAATTGTAAAAACTAGGTCCTTGGACTTTTGATAGGAGTATGTGTGCTCAAAATAAATGGAATAGCACCCCCTACATCCATGGACCAAGTTTCAGCTCAGTCGGACAACTTTAGCCATGGGTTTGTCCACCCTGAATGTCAATCAGTCTAAAACAACAATTTTAATTGCTAAAGTCCAAACATGGAAAAATGTAAAAGTTGTAATAATGAGTTAAAGGATGTGAAAATGTGAAATGATGGTTAGAGAGAGACCCCCTAAGGATAACATGACCCTCCAAACCTTTTCCAACCTTTTCTAACCCCTTTCCCCTTCTCCTCAATAAAATGTTACACCCCCCTAGGGGGATTGACGTTTTTCATAGTGAGGAACATTGTAACTTAAGTTTAAGTGTGTGGGGGGCTCCCCTCTCACATTCTTAACTATCCTTTACCCCCCACGTCTCCTTATAGAGTGTTTCCACACTCTTTACCTCACATCTCACCCTCCATTCATCTCCCCATCCCAAGAGGTGCGCCCTCCAAGAGGAGTTACGCCCCTCTCTTCTAGAAAACTCAAAAAAAAAAAATTAAAAAAATATTTTAGACCTTTCCTCTACCTTGGCATTAATCCCAAGGCCTCCCCCACTCATTTTTCTTGATCCCAACATTTTCCATCCCTTCTACACCCTACATCTATTTTGCAAACCCTAGGTGGTGCGCCCTAGCCTTGAGATCTACTCTAGTTCTTGATGGTGGACACTTGGCATTGATCCAAGAGAGGTAGGTTTTCCTCTCCAAGTATAAATAGATCTCATTTCTCACTCCCAACTCACCATATCTTGATCTATTTTTATGCTACTTGATTTTCATTTCTCTCTCTCTCTCTCCATTATTCCATTTCTTCCATTCTCTTCTCTTAGGGTTTTGGGGTATTTTCTCTCCAAGATCCATTTTATTGAGTAATAATAAAGGAAATCTTTGGAGGATAACTAGAGGAGAAATTCATGTTCTTGTTATTCTTATGCACATGAGGTAAACTTGTATCGATTTGCTTTGGTGGTTATATACATTGGATCCTAGGTAAAGTGTTATTTGGGTGGATTTATCAATGCATGTTCTTGTAGATATATATGTCTTGATATGTTAGATAGGATTGAAGTGTCATATTATTATCATATTCAATATATTATCCATGTATATGTATCATCTAACAAGGGTTTTGTAAGTTTGGCTCAAAGGTTTCATTGGGAACACCTCAAGCAAGAAGGATCACTTGAGACCCAACTACACTCCATGCTCTTCTCTCTCTTTACTCTTCTTCTTTATTTTTGTTCATCCACATTCATTTTCAGCTAGCATAACATGTTTAGATAGGTAATTTTTACACATATATACTCTCTTTCTCTTGCGGAAAGTTCTTGCCCTAAAAAGCAAGGGTTTTCTTTCATTTTGGTTGGTTGTGTGTAGTAAAATTAGCAAGGATACCTTGCTGATTTGCAGGTTTCAGATCTGGTTGGGAAGGGGTTTTGGCTGCCCAAAGACATCCACACAACACTTGAATACCCCCAAAGAGATTGGTATCTATCTCTCAACCTCCTTTGTCAATTTCTAGTCTTTCTTGTACTTTCTTTTTCCTCTTTTTCTTGTTTCTCATTGGCTCATAGTTGTGGGAGGAAAAGTGGTACGGCCTCCTCCCATGTGTGAGCCATTGGGGTAGTGTAGATCTAGATAGGGTTTCAATTTTCTAGCTTTTTTGTTCTTTTTTTTTTTTTAGCTATGCCATGAGGTTTTGGAGGTGAGGGAACCTCTCAAACCTAGGCTGTGGGGTTTTTGGCTTGCTTGGTTTGCTAGCTTACTTCTTAGGCTCTCTCTCTCTCTCTTTACTTGTTGGCCCTAATTTCTAAATTCTAAAAGAACTTAACCTAACTAAGCAAACCAAATTATTTGCCTACCTAGTTGGGAGAGGAATACCCCAATAGGTAAGGTTAAGTGGTTGATGATGTGATTAATGATCAATGAGCTAATGCTATAATTGATTTTGTTTTATATCAAACACATAATCATTGTCTTAAGCCTATTGGGCAACATAATAAGTAACCTAACTAGATCTTTTACTTGCTTAGTTAATTTTCAAGTCTTTTCTTCATGCACATGTTTAGATCTTAAATGCTTAAATATCTAAGTGTTTAAATAAGTGAATGGTTTATTTCTCTATTGAATCTATCTATTGGAAGCCACTTGCTTAGGCTTGAATGTTGTTTAATGGTTAAAGAGGAAAACACACACTAAATTTTCTTTCCATATCTTGAAGGCAAGTTGTCCTTGCTAGTGTGACTTTTCTTTAATAGAAAGCTTATATGTGCATGTGATAAGTTAAATATTTTTCAGCCATATTTATTTTCTTTACATGTGTTCACACTCTTAATTGCATAAGCTTGAAGAAACACATTTTTAAGCTCATAACAGTTTCGTCCATATCACTAAATCACACTTTAAAAGTGTCTTAAAATCTTCAAAACACTCTAAAAATCACCTAAAAGTCTACCTAATCCATATATATACTTAATGGAATTTCTAGGGTACCTAAGACCACCATCTTCACCATCTAAAATGGGGCTTGAGGAAAACAACGGAGGGTGTAGGCAGGGGACTATCTCACGGTGCATGGGATGTGTCCTCTCTGGGAAGTACTATTGTTTTGGGCTGACCTGTGAAGCTAGGGTGGAAACACTTATTTAGCATCCAATAGTTATTTGGCAATAGGAGGAGGAAGCTTTGGTGAAAGCTTAATAAAATTTGATAACTCTTAAGAAAGCTTAATAACTAAACCTTGGACTAAATCTAATAAACACTTTGTGGGTTAAATAACTAAGAGTGTGGGTCATCTTCATCAATCTCATTAATACTTGTGCTTAAATTCTCTAAATTTTATTTGAATGTGTTGATGTCATGATATTGATGGTGATCTCATAAATGTGATGATTTGTTGATGCTTTAATCTCTTGATATCCTACACACATAAGATAAAATGTGGTTAGCTTGCTCTTTGTATCATTTGTATCTTAGCATTTTTACTTGTAAATAATTGTATCTAATATTTATTGGTTCAATCTATTCTTTTGTAATCTTGTAAACATCTTGTAATCTACTTGTACCAAACAACCCTTAAACTTAGTTGACCCCTTGCCCAATATTTAGGCACTAGTCTTAGTTTCCCTAGGAAAAGGATTGCTTTACATGGTAACCCTTGCACCTTGCATTATTGCCTTAGCATCTTAGGATTAGAATCCCCCAAACCTTGTAAATAATTAAAACTAACTCCTAGAACTTAACTTTAACACATCTAGTAACTAAGGTCTACCCCCTTTGGCTTCCCTAGGAGTAAGCCTAGATGGAAGAGGTTCCGGTCAAAGTGACAGTGTGGGCTGTGAACCTAAGCATTGTGCCTAAGGACACACTAAGTGGGTCGGACTTAGCTCACGTTTGCAAGTGTGTATTAGGACGGCAACAGGCACAATAGGGCCTAATTAATAAATATAATATAGTAATATTATTCAACACTCCCTTTTAGGTAGAATATTCTTCGAAGTTACAATATTTCAACACTCCCCTTAACAAGAAGGGTATTCTATGGACAACATCAATAACAACTAATTGGAATCAATACAATGTCAGGAGGAGGATACATCATAATCAACATCTGGAACATTGTTTGTCATATATATAGGTCATCTAAATTTTTTCTCATCGTCAACATCAGTAGAAACTGAACATCATCATTCTTTGTAGCACAGATGATCCAGATTTAGGAGAGGAACAAACTGATTAATAGACTAAATATAATAAGCATAGAGATGTAGAAAACAACAAAGACATCCAGTGAACAATATCTTCTATTGAATAAATGAAATAAGTTGAAACTGTAAAATTGCAGATCTGAAACAACTTGCTCGAATGGTGATAGTTATCTCTGAGAAGAGATGTGGATGCTACACGCATCTCTCTTATCATAATGATTACAATGAGGCTCCAGAGGCCTTTTTAAAATTACTCATGAATTCCAAAACCCTATACATCCAAAAACCTAACCCTAGGAGATGAAACGCCAAAAGTTATGTGGGCCTCGATGGGTAAGTTGGTACCTCAACTTCCCGAGGTCGTAACGTTTGCATACGACCTTCGTTTTAGGCATGTGATAGCCCATTGGAAAGGTATTTTTGAGAGCTATATATTATACTATAAAAATTTAACTCTATCTATAGTTTTATTGTGGCAAAAAAAAAATGTTTAAGGCCCCAAAACATCCCTAGAAGTACAGAAAGATGTGTTGACATAAAAACATCCAAAATAATCTAGTTGGATTAAGTGGGAGGTCACCAGTCTCCACCTAGAAGATGTGTAGGGATTCAGATATCCCTGGAAGTGTGGAACCCACAATTACAAAGAAGTATAGAAGAATGTTTTGAACTAAAAATTGTCAAGAGGAGCCAGTTGGAATAGGTGGGTGGCCACCAATATCCACCTAGATCAGTCCTCCCCCTTTAGGAAGAAATGGTCTCCATTGTGTTGAGTTTCCCCATCAAGTGAGGAAACTTCTGTTGAATTTGGCCCCGGGTGAGTCACTTTCCTTGGTGTAGGAGTCTCCCTGCCTTAACAACTCGATAAAGTTGGATCCATTGTTGGCAAGTGCCCTTTACCTATGTGTCCACTATCTGATCAGTGGATGCTTGTTCCATGCAGTCAGGGTTGAGCTCTATTGGTGTCATTTGTTCTGCAATCTTTGAGGTGTCCAATAATTATGGAAAATATGGTTGAAGGAGGTCCACATAGAACATTGGGTGCAAGCCAAGGAAGGGTGGAGTGTTGAAATCAAAAGCATTGCTACCCACACCCTTGGTGATAGTGTAAGGCCCATAGATAAGTGGGCAAAGCTTCCAATGGGGCCATGTAAGGCACTCTTTCTGCAAATGTAACCAGAACTTGTCTCCCACCTGAAATTGGTGCGATACCCTGTGTTGATCATAGCGTTTCTTGTACTTAGCATTGGATTTCTACAAAATCTCATGGACCTGTTGGCGGATGTGTTGAATCCACTCAATCAATCCGATGGATTTGTCGGTCTCAGACTGAACATGGGAAGATTTTTTCTGTGTGGTTGTAAGAGGTAGTGTAACATCGATGGGACCCAAGGTTTGGAATCCTAGCCCCACCTGAAATGGGCTATGGTCGATGGAGCTATGGAGAGTTTTTTTGTAATTTTGTTGAACATAGGGAAGAATGTCATCCCATGTACATGGATTCTTAGAGGTGTACATGTGTAGGATGTGGACAATCATCGGATTGAAAACCTCTATTTGGTTGTTGGTTTGGGGGTGGAAAGAAATGGATTTAGTGAGCTTGATGTCCAACAATGACCAGAGACTCGACGAAAATGTGCTAAGGAACCTGTTGTCCCGGTCGGAGATGATGGTCTGTGGTATGCCAAAATGGACGCACACTCATTCAAAGAAGAGCTTGGCAGTATCTGTCACTGTGATGTTATTCTTTCAAGTTGTGAGGATGGCCATCTTTGAAAATTGATCAACTACCACATATACACAATCATTGCCTTGCTTGGTGGACGGAAGGCCAGACATGTAATCCATTGAGATGGATTTCCAAGGATTCTCGGGAGTAGGAAGAGGGGTGTATAAGCCTTTCTTCTTGATGGTTGGCTTGGAAATGGCACAGGCATTGCAAGATATGATATACTTGTTGACGTCTTGTTGAATTTTTGGCCAATAAAAATGTTTATGTAGAACGGACACATTTTTCTCCACGCAAACATTTTCTTCCATCCAACTGTAGTGAGCCTCCCAAATCATCATTGTACACTCTCTTGCAGGAACATAGACATGGCCCAGATGGCATAATAGTCCATCCTAAATGTGAAAATCGGTGACATTCGCACCTGTACCTAGGAGTTGATAGGTAGTGGTGAAGTCTGGATCTTGTTGATAAAGTTGGAGCCACTCATATGCCTCATGTCCATAGGAATGGAGCACAGTGGTGAGTGAACCCATGGGAGGTTGACTTAGGCAGCCAACAAAACGATTTTTTCTCCCTTTCTTATACTTGATGTTGAGATGGAACTTCTGCAGGTAGGTGGACCACTTCTGATGGAGGTCATTCTGCAAATTCCCCTATGTCTGTATGAACTACAGAGGCTTGTGATCAATGTGGGTGATTGTCTCATTTCCTAAAATGTAATGTTTCCATTGATGACAGGCTTGTACAATGGAATACATTTCCTTATCATAGGTGGGTTATTTTCAGACAGTAACTGAGTGTCTCACTATGGTATTCTACCAAATGACCATGTTGAGTGAGAACTACGCCTACATCATAGTCAGATGTTCAGTCTCAATCTTGAACGACTATTGCAGATCGGGAAAGGAGAGTATTGGGGCTAAGCACAATCGATTCTTCAGATCATCAAATTATTGTTGTTGTTCCTTCCCCCATGCAAAAGTTTCCCTACCACTACCCTTGGTCACTTGGTTGAGGGCCCATGCAATATGGGAGAATCCCAACAGGAACCGTAAGTAGAAGTTGGCCAGTCCCAAGAAGCTTCGAAACTCAGTTAGTGTGGTTGGGGATGGTCAGTCACTAATGGCTTGGATGTTAGATGGATCAACATGTAACCCATGCTCATAAAAAAAATAGCCAAGTATTTGACCCTGATCATGCCAAAGGATCATTTTTCCAAGTTGGCATATAGCTTGTGTTGTCACAGAGTGCTCAAAACCTATTGAATCTGCTGCATGTTGTAGTATACCTAGGGAGGTAATATGGGGCACCTATAGAGGTACCCAATGGGAATATTTTTATGTATTATTAGTGGACTTCATTTAATATATCAGAATGTGGGCATTCAATGTAAGGTGGACTAGGTCCACTATATTAATAAAGGCCCACTATGGTAGTTAAATGTCATAAATGTGAGAAGGCTCTCTAGAAGGTTCCTAGGAGATGGAGAGAACTATATAAAGAAGTGTAAGAAATTTAATGAAGCATAGTGAAGAATATTGTCATTGTAATAAGCAAGTGTTACTTGAGTAGTGCATTCCTTCCTCAAGGAATAATATATGGCGTTGCTCTACCCTAAGGGTTTGATATAATAAAGTGGTGGATTTCTATATGGTTTCATATATATTGTGTGGTGATTGTATTCATATATATTTTGATCTATTGTGATCTTTTGTATTCAAGTCTTTGGTTCTTAACAATTGGTATTAGAGAACTTTCCTTGGCCAAAGAGGGGAAGAAAGTTTTTCTCTTTTTGCAGAAATTTTCTAGGGAAGAAAAAGAAGGTGGCACACTTCAGGTTTAGATCTGAAGATTTACAAGCTGAATTTGGCAAAAACAAATTGGGTATTTGAATTCCTCTCAGAAAAATACCCAATTTCAAAAAAACAATTAGCCTAAACAGAGTCTGGGAAATGAAGTTATGAGCATTTTAAATTCAATAGTTTTTCAGGGTTTTCCGAAAAAAGATGCGATTTTTTGTAGTAATTATTTTTAAACCCTATTTTTGTTGAATATTTTTTCAAAGAAAGATTTATTTTATAGGAAAATATGATGGTCCTAGTATTGAATACTTCTTAAAGTCCCACAAGCCATAATGGAAAAGGCAGTGGAAATGGTTTGTACACTAGGGTTTCAAAGGTGATGCTCTCACATGGTGGAAATCATTTCACCATTCTGAGTGGGTATCACTTTCTGAGGAAGCACTTGAAAAATTAATTTTAGACAAGTGGTATCGTATAAAGAGTAAGGATAAATACATCACCAAGATTTTATTTTCATGTGACAAATCTATATTGCAGGTTCATGGTTGTATTCATAAAGAAAATGGCCTTGTTTCTATTAACCCTGGTTGCATGCATAATTTTATCAATGTTCAGTTGGTTAATAGATTGCAAGTTCCAGTAAAGAATATTCAAAGCACACAGGTTGAGGGTGAAAATGTTCAAATTTTTAAATATTTGACGATTACCATGGATAAATATGTGTTGAAGTGGATATTGTTTTGGGATATCCTTAGATAGAATCAGTGGGTACCATTAATATTAATGTGCAAAAGAAGTTTTTGAAGTTGTGGTACAAAGAAAAATAAAATCACATTGTAGGATGTGTCTCTTAGTAAGAAATATGGGCCCATGGAAGCTAGCAAAGAAGTTATTGTCGAGTCTGAATTGGAATCAGAGGCAGAGTCTACAGAAGGAGATGAAGAAAAACTACAAGAAGGACATAATCAGGAAGCTAAGCAGGACATTGACTCAAAGGCACAAAGTGTTGAAAATTTCAAGAAAAAAGAAAAACTTCCTACAGTTGATGTATATCACCATATACATCATATAGAGACACAATAGTCACCAAGGAAAAGGCGTGTGCATCAACACATTTATGCACCAGCAGTGCACCAGAAAGGAAACCTATCAAGAGGTGCATGGAGGACTATCGGCACTACGGGAAGAGATCACACTACAGAAACAATCCCATGGCAACCCCGACATGATGCAGAGCAAGATAAGGTTTTCAAGGCAACATTTGGACATCATGTTCATATTACATTAGGATGGATGGATGTTCGTACTTGGTACCAGTTGGCTACATTGCTTAGTCGATCATATTGTATGGTTTCTTCTCATGTTTCGAGAACGAAACATGTGAAGGGCGATGGAATGTAGTATACCTAGGGAGGTAATATGGGGTACCTAGAGAGGTACCCAATGGGAATGTGGTTATGTATTATTAGTGGAAGTCATTTAATATATGAGAATGTGGGCATTCAATGTAAGGTGGATTAGGTCCACTATATTAATAAAGGCCCACTATGGTAGTTAAATGTCATAAATGTGATAAGGCTCTCTAGAAGGTTCCTAGGAGATGGAGAGAGCTATATAAAGAAGTGTAAGTAATGTAATGAATCATAGTGAAGAATATTGTCATTGTAACAAGCAAGTGTTACTTGAGGAGTGCATTCCTTCCTCCACTATATTAATAAAGGCCCACTATGGTAGTTAAATGTCATAAATGTGAGAAGGCTCTCTAGAAGGTTCCTAGGAGATGGAGACAGCTATATAAAGAAGTGTAAGTAATGTAATAAATCATAGTGAAGAATATTGTCATTGTAACAAGCAAGTGTTACTTGAGGAGTTCATTCCTTCCTTAAGGAATAATATATGGTGTTGCTCTACCCTAAGGGTTTGATATAATAAAGTGGCAGTTTTCTATATGGTTTCATATATCTTGTGTGGTGATTGTATTCATATATCTTTGGATCTATTGTGATATTTTGTATTCAGGTCTTTGGTTCTTGACACATGTCCTCCTCCCAAGTCATGTTGAATATGAGGATGTCATCCAAATATAACACCACAAAAGAGTTGGTAAAGGGTCTCAATACATAATCCATCAACCTCATGAAAGTTGTTGGTGCATTTGTTAAGCCAAAGGGCATGTTCGGCCATTTGAAGAGACCTTATTTAGATTTGAAATTTGTCATCCATACATTAGTTGGTTTGATGGGAACCTAGTGGTAGCCAGACTTTAGGTCAATCTTGATGAAGAACTTTTCCCCCTTGCGTTGGTCAAGAAGGTCATCAATTATGGGAATTGGGTACCAGTTTCTGACTATGATTTTGTTTAATGCTATGTAATCAATGCAGAGCCACCAAGTCTCATCCTTCTTCTGCACCAGTACAATTAGGCTTTTTCAAGGGGAGGAGTTGGGTTTTTTGTTCCCCTTTTAAAGAATCTCTTGGATTTGATGCTTGATTTCGTCATTTTCCATCAGCAAGCGATGATAGATTGGTTCAATATGCAGAGGTGCACCGGGGGTTAGATCAATTGGATGCTTGACTTTGCAGTGCATTGGTAACATGGTGGGTGTGGATAAGATGTATCTGTAATATTCCATGATCTCCTCCACTTTCTTCTACTGCAAAGAGAGGCTCTATGTAGAGGCCACGGATGTGGTGGCGACTTTCTTCTTACTGTGAGAACATATCACAAAGAAGACAAACTTCTTGGTCTATGAAATGACCTTACTAAATTTATTAGATGAGATTAAATATATAGTGGTAGGTGGCACTACCTCTAGTATCTTTGATCCAGGTGGATATTGGTGGCCATCCACCTTTTCCAACTGGCTCAAAACAATTTTCTGACAATTTTGGTAGTTTACTATTTTTAACAGTTTTTAACTTTCGGGGCCATTTTGAGGGACTAAATGAATGTTTTTTTGGATCGAGATTCTCAATGATAAACAAAGGATTTGATTTATCCCCTTAAATGAATCACCTTAACAATACTTTTATTATGATCTATCGTGCACCCCAAACAAAGATAGTATGCCAAAGTTACACCCCGAGGAAGTTGATACACCAAACTACCCAAAACGGGGTCCACAAAACCGTTGGCTTTTCATCTCCCGGGGTTAGGGTTTTGGATATTATTTATGATAAAAATGTCTTTGGAGCCTCATTGTAAAATCATCTTCTTGCAAATGTGATTAGCGGACACATATCTTCTCAGAGATAAGCTACCACTATTCTAGCAAGTCTTTCACTCTGTATTTTTACAGTCTTTGTACATTTTTGCTCATTAATAGAAAATTGTGTATTACTGTATCTCTTTGTTTATGGTTGCATATCTGATACATTTCTGTTATATTATTGAATATCTGAGATATCTCTGTACATTTCTTTATTATATTTTCGCTCTCATTTTGTGTCAAAAATAATCCTAATCAGTGGTATCGGAGTAGGTTATTCTTAATCATTTTTTTCAGTGCATGTCCTCGACAAGGTCTGAGTATAGAAAGTTGGGTCTCGAGCTTGTCTCTCTTGAAGAAAATCACTCTCCCACACCCAAAAAACCCTCCACGGTGGAAGAAAATAAAAATGACGGAGCAGAGGATTCTATCAATCTGTTGCTTGAGAAAGCGCTCACGCGACAGAGGGACGAAATGATGGAGAATTTTTTCCACATCCTTCAATGCTATCGATAGCAACATATGCATATTAATAAAACAACCACTTTGGAAGCACCTCTCCTTTCAAGGTAAAGGTTAATTTTTATATTCCTGTATTTGAAGGTCAGGTAGATGTGGATGCCCTAGACAAATGCTTAAATCTGTTAGAAGGTTATTTCTTTGTTCATAATTTTTTCGATAGGGAAAAGATCACCTTTGCACTCCTTAAATATATCCCCCATGTAAAACATTGGTGGGAAACTTACTAGGAGCAAAGTTCCACAGAGGAGTCTGGAATACATGGGGTCGAGTCCAGTTGGGATTTTTTTGTGGATGTGGTAAAGGAACAGTATTACCCTATTGGAAACTATGAGGACCAATACATGAGATGGACCACACTGCGTCAAGAGAGGGGCCAAGGAGTTCCAGAGTTCACCAATACCTTCCATAAGCTTGGTATCAAAGACTCTGAATGACATTTGGTTCTGAAATACTGTGGAGCTCTACATAGATACATCCAAACTGAAATGGATTTTCTAGACATCTCATCACTCAGTGCTGCTTATCGAGATGTTGTTAAAATCGAGCAGAAATTTAAGCACCAGAACAAACCGGAGTTTGAGTCTGAAAATATGCAACAACCAAAGTATGATAAATATGGCCCTAATAAACAGTCTCCCTAAAACCAGTCCAAGCCACAGGAAAAGAAGGGTCATGGGAAGACAAAGAAGGACACCGAAAAATGGTGCGATTTCCACAAAATACCCTGGCACAACACCGAGGAATGTCGCTCAAAATAGTCATTGGTCATCGAGGTCAAAGACAAGGATCTGAACCCTAATTCTGAATCCGATTCTGAAAATACTGGTAAAATACAGATCATCAACGCAAACCCCACTATTATTGTCGCGACTGCATCAATTCAACTAGAATAACCAATAGATCCTGAAGAGGGGGAGCACCTTTTTCATTCACAGATGTGGGTGGAGGGGACCCCCCTGTATTTTATTGTTGATAGCGGAAGCCAAAAGAACCTCATCTCAGTAGAGGTCGTCAAACAGTTTGGATTGTCAACAACACCACACCTGCAACCATACATCATCGGGTGGCTTCACTAGGGAGGAGATCTTGATGTCGGCCCACGGTGTCGATTTTCATACGGCATCCAACCCTTCAAGGATGAGGTATTATGTGATGTTGCCCCACTGGATGTCTGTGATGTTATCTTGGGCCAACCATATATGTGGAAGCGCTATGATGTTTATGAGTCTCGACCCCGCAGTGTCATTGTTTCTCTAGGGAGTCATCTCTACAAAATACCAGAGGTAGTTCTGACTACTATTCCACCTAAACAGTGCCGCAAGTTAGTATCTCATACTACAAAATTCATCTTCTTCACAATATGTTCAAAAGGTGAAGAGAAGGATACTGCAACTACAGCCTCGACCCAAGCACCTTCTATCCAACAGAAGCAGGTCGACAAGATTGTAGCAAGTATAAATATTCCTTCTCCACACAAGCATCTCATGTATCCAGACTGGTTAAAAGGGTCCAACCCTTCCAACCACATGTTCGTGGCAACCTTCAACAAGATAAGCAGTGCAACTTCTCCAACAAGGCAAGCAGCTCATCAAGATGCAGATTCAACAAATGCTTTTCCCTCTCCCCCAAACACTCAATGAAATGGAGAAAATTTCTTACTAAGGAGGGGGGATTGATCCAGGTGGATATCAGTGGCCACCCACCTTTTCCAACTGGCTCAAAATAGTTTTCTAACAATTTTGGTAATTTACTATTTTTAGCAGTTTTTAACTTCCGGGGCCATTTTGAGGGCCTAAATGAAGTTTTTTTGGGATGAAGCTTCTCAATGATAGCCAAAGGCTTTGATTGAGCCCCCTAAATGAATATCCTCAATGATATCTTTCCAACGATCTATCGTGCACCACAAACGAAGATCGTATACCAAAGTTACGCCCCCGGGAAATTGATACACCAAACTACCCAAAACGGGGTCCACAATACTATTGGCTTTTCATCTTCCAGGGTTAGTGTTTTGGATTTTCTTTATGATAAAAAGGCCTTTGGAGCCTCATTGTAAAATCATCTTCTTTCGAATACAAGTAGCGAATACATCTCTTCTCGGAGATAAGTTGTTGCCATTCTAGCGAGTCTTTCACTCTGTATTTTTACAGTCTTTGTACATTTTCACTCATTAATAGAAAATTGTGTATTACTGTATCTCTGTGTTTATGGTTGCATCTCTGATACATTTCTATTATATTATAAGGTATCCTAGATATCTTTGTACATTGCTTTATTATATCTCTGCTCTCATTTCATGCCAAAAATAATCTGGATCAATCTTGTACAATTGTCTACTGAAAGTAATAATAACATTGTGGGGTCTAGACTCATACACATCATGATACTTACACTAATATGGTTGTCCTAAAATAACATCACAAACTTCAAGGGGATAAATATCACACAATACCTCGTCTTTGAAAGGCTTGATGTCGTAGGGCAGATGACACAGTTGGATGACATAAAGATATCTTACTTGGTGAAGTCAACCGATGGTGTAGGGTTGTGGGTGCAGTGTCATCGGTAGGTCCAGTTTCTTGACGAACTCTTTTGAGATTAGGTTCTTTTGACTGTCGCTATCGACAATGAAATGAAGCGGAGCCCCCTTTACCCAGATTTGTGAGTCAAAGAGGAATTCCCCTTCCTCTGGTTCTTCTGGTTCGCTTGACTAAACTTTGGTGGTAGCAACAATGGCACTGGATTCAGCATCGATAATCCACTTCCCTCCTTTTGGATTTCATTTGTAGTCAGAATCGACCTCTGACTCGAAAGACATCAACTCGGCCATGAGTGAATTCTTGGAGCAACATTCTTCAGTGTTGTGCCAAGGGATTTTATGGTATTCACATCATTTTCTCATGTCCTTCTACTTCTCATTACCCTTCTTGTGTTGCATCTTGGACTAGTTGTCCTGAGCATGGCCATCTTTGCTCCATCCCTTGTTGTGTGGGTTGGGGATGTCTTTGCCCTGCTTCAGCTGTGAGGAGTTTGTAGATCCAAACTCTCGCCTCTTCTACTTAAATTTCTACTCAATCTTGACAACATATCTATAAGTCGTACCCAATGATGTGATGTACATAAACTCCATTTTTGTTTGAATGTATTTATGTAAACAGTCGCGGTATTTGAGCACTAGATGTTTCTCAGATTCTTTGATACCCAATTTGGTGCACAGGGTATGGAAAATATTGGTGAAATGTGGTACTGTCTGGTCCCTGTTGGTGTATAAATATGTTCAATATATATCTTACACTCATTTAAATGTCAATCCGAGATTCGTAATCAATAGAGTTGATGCACTATATGTGTCGATAATAGATAGGTTCCTATGTCTTATGAGTATAGCATAAATAAGAAACAATCAATACCAATACTCTGTTTTCACACTTCAAAGATAACACTCTTCACACAATTCGGAAATTAGAAAGAAAACTCATAAACAAACATATGATCTAAATTTCTTGCTTAGGTGATGGACCTGTTCATTGATGGCTCATGAAAGGAAAATATGAACTTTGATTCTATCTCCTAGAGAAACTAAACTAAAAGCAATCAACACTCTGTTTTGCAATCCTTAATCTATGTTTTACACACTGTGCAAAAATTAAAGAACAAAATTCAAACAAAAGACTCTAGCTAACATGCACTCCAAAGGCTCTCTTACAAGAAACAAGATCGTCCATTTACTAGCTCATGAAGGTGAAAGATGGATTATGATCTTACTCCTGTAGTCGCTCACTTCAATATCAACTTGCAAGTTGTCTAATTCTGCACACTCTTCAAATCAGAAAAGGAATTTTAATGCAACCTCGCAATTCTGAAAAGTTACTTTATTTCTACACAGGAAACAAGGATTTTAAATGAGATGTTCCATGTGTTGGATCATGTAATGCGAAATATGGACTCTCCAATTGTTCCTGTACTACCACACTTTGCAAGATAAAAGTTGAGATTAGAAGGACACAATTCAGAAATAAATGATCACACATAGAAATCATAAATGTTCACACACAGAAATTATAAATGATTATAAAGCTACCACTAGATTATTGTTCACAACTTTTGATGCATCCACTCTTATATTATGTTGTAACATACAATTTATTTACATCAAACATTTATACTCACAACTGATATGTACAGAATCACTCTACAAACATACTTACAGAAATTAGATCCACGTTGCAATTACAGCTTGCCAAGTTGGATCGGTGGGCCCCTACCGATGCCAACGGGGCAGCTTAGAGGGAACTCACAGAATAGTAAAATTTAAATAACACCTGGAGTCAATGAACTTAATCTCATATTAATTCTTCAGCAAGTTTACACAAATAATATGTTTAGAAATCCAATCTGCAACATAACAATTCCTCCCCTTTGGCTTAGAGCCATCACTCAATTTATATGATTTTTACATTAAAAATTTGGATCTAGACAATCCATACAAATCAAAACCATTTTCCATCAATGGAGGTCAAGTATAACCAATTAGCTAATCAAGGAAATGTATTTCCCACGAATCTGGGCATGGTCCCAGAATTTCTGGAAAATTGGCAAAGATTTAGGATGGACTGTTCCCCCTAAGGTGGAGCTCCATACATGTGTGATCTAGAGATGATGGCTCATGAGTCCACATGAAAAGACATTTCTAGACAAAACCCATGTTCCACAATTTTTAGATACATCGTCATCTACTCGAAAATCGAGGTGAAAATCCAGTACCGGAATGTTGGTACCAGAATCTTGTAGGTAGTTGTTTAGTACTGGAATACACACAGTCATAGCCATGAGTATCGGATTAGCACAGAACAGGTGTTGGTACTGGAATAGAGTAGAGTGTGAAGTACCAAAATAGGTGGAGCTTTGGGTACTGGATCAAAACTACTTAGGATTCAAACGATTAGGATCACACAAAATCAAACATTTAATTGAATTAACTAGAGAAAATTAAACAAATCATGCCTTAATCATAATTTACCCCTTATGCACATGAACAAGGTAATCAAGTGTATTTATGGAGGAAACATTCAATTAGATACACATAGAATAGGTAAAATTGACTCAGACAGAGATAATATAGGGTAATAGAGGTGTCAATACTGAGACTCAACAGTCCCTTTCCTGACGCAGGGTGGTCCATCTGGTGTACTAGTCCCTGTAACTTCCAACAGGGTAGTTTTGTTCTTTAATGACATCCTGGAAGGTGTTGTTGTCCTTATGCACACTTGCAAACGTGAGCTAAGTCCTGCTCACTTAGTGTGCCCTCGGAGACACAATGTCTAAGTTCCTGCCCACACTGTCACCTTGACAGGAACTTCTTCCGTCTAGGCTTACTCCTAGGGAAGACAAGGGGGGTTGTCCCTGGTTACTAAATGAATTTCAAGTTAAATGTCTAGGAGTTAGTTTCAATTGATTAGAGGCTAAGGGGGAAAACTAGCCTAGGAATGACAAGCAGCAATGCAATGCAAGTCTAAATTAATATGAGAAGAAGCCCTTTCCCTAAGTCAACTAAAGACTAGTGCCTAAGGTTGGGCTATGGGGTCAACTAAGTTTGAGGGTGGTTCGTTACAAGAAGTATTACAATTTAATCAAATAAACTACCCCAAACCAATATTATTTATCTTACGACAATCACAAAATGTTACAAAGCTTACAATAATTACAAGATATACAAGAGATGTACAAGATACAAAAATGGATACAAGATATACAAAAGGTAAAAGAATTCACACCCTAGGGCCAAGCATGCCCCAAGTGGCACTTACTCCACTTGGACTTCCTTCACTGGCATCTAACCACTCAAGCACTCAAGGATCAAAACAAGTGATGCCTCCCCAAAGTGGGATACTCAATCACTTGCTGATCCACACCACAACAAAGATTAATTCACGAGATATATCAATGATAATCAAATAATCACATCAACATGTAAGATAAAAACTAATATTTGCAATAATGAGATATAGCAATGAGATTATCACATGTAATGTTTGCCTATCGATACATCTACTTCCCCCCAAACATCCACAAGTGATCTATGCAACTAGTGTTCTTTCTTAAGTATTTTAGATTCCCAACCCCCTAACTAGATGTGTGCCTTAACTGCTAATTCCACCAAATAACTACCCGGTGCTCAAGATACTGGGCTTTGAACCCCAGCCTAGCTTCCAAGGTCAGCCCGTCACTTCACCACAATAAGAAGTAGTCAGAGAGGGGATCTCCCCAACGAAATCACGGGACGGTCCCCCGCCACTTCCCCCAAAG
>ML797118.1:490893-501506 GCA_009831015.1 Picea engelmannii
GTCAAGTGGATTAGTGTAAAATCCAAGCAGTTATCTGAAATGAAAGAGATCTAATGCATACATAAGAATGTTATAATGATCAAATATGACACATACCATGATACCTCGGACCAATTACCTCATGGAGCAAGAACCTTTTCTGAAGCAAGCCCAGGCCGGTAGTGATGGAGGCTGGTACTGCTGGCAGGACAAGTCTGGCTGAGAAGAAGAAGATCCAGGACCATGCTCAGGTCGCTCCTGCTCTCGGTACTCCATGTCTAGGACCATGTGGGCCTCGAGACATGATCTCCTAGTTATCCCTAGATATCGGGGATAACAGGCTTTATGCAAAAACCCTAATTCTACAACAACTCCAATACTGAAAACTAGATTTTGGAGAGGGTGCATTGAGGCTAGTCACTTCTTATAAACTATTAGTTGGTTTGTTTCATAGGGTGCGTTGAGGCTAGTCACTTCTTATAAACTATGAGTTGGTTTGTTTCAGGCCTATTCTGATACCATGTTGAAGTTTTACTTATACAACTAGCAGTTACAGTTCTTGTTTATTATTACAATCATTTAGCACATTAGTTGCATAAATAAGATCATTGAAAGAGAGGCAATCACAGAAACAATAGAGACACACAGATTATCCTGGGAAACCCTCATGGGGAAGGAAACCGAGAAAAACTTCATCATTATAGATAGATAAAAAAAAAAGTAGAAGATCCTCCTTTACTCCTTCACTAGGAAAGAATGGTGCACTACTTAACCAAGAGATACCAAGACATAGACCAAGAACCGTCATTGACGATTACCCCTAGTTGCACAAGACTTGCTCACTTTTTTTTCTTGTTGCAAAGCTTATAAGTGGGTGAACAAATGAGGTGTTGACCTCCCTTATAAATAGTGGTCTGGCCACACCTAAAATTAGGTGTGGGATATATATATAGTGTTTGAATTGAATAAATCTCATCAAAGGCTCTTTCTTGAATCATTTTGACAATGACATGAAATTTTTTTGCTTTAACATTATTTGATGTGAGGAGGGTTAAAATTTAGGGTTTCCTCCTAATTGGAATCAAATGATCCGTTCAACAATCAAAACCAACAATATGATTTTGTTGTGATCTGCTCTCTTCCAATAAGTGCGCCCGAACCTACAATACAAAGCCACGCCATCCCATTCTCTAGATCGAAGTGTTTTTTTCTACTATGCTCTCGGATACAGATACAGATACAATACAAAGCCACACCATCCGCACATATTTAAAATTTAAAATGCAACGTTGATTGCTCGGAAGAGTTGAAGGTGAATGGAGGTTGCAGAATCCAGCGATCCAGGTTGAATGGAGGTTGCAGAATTTACCGTATCCAGCGATCCATCTCCATGAATCTATCCAACTATCAAATCTGACCTCCAAAACAGTGATTCATCCATTCATCCAACGAAATTACCTCAAGTTCCGTTCTGGGAATCCAGCGATCAATCATTTCAAAGTGTCATTTCAATGTTTGGCTCAACTTTGGCGTGAAACTGCAGCAATTTTCCAGCATCTCCAGTGCCTCCAAAAAGCAATTTTACTTTGAGGGGTTGCTGTAACATCAATTATTTTTTTAAAGAGTGGGATCACTATTTTTTTTAAGGTACAATTGATCGTTTTGTAATTTGAGGTAAGTTTTTTTTTTAACTTCAAAGAGGGGCATGAATTCAATTCAAATTCATGATGTAATTGAAGCAATTTATTACTTCAAGGGCGAAAGAGTTTAGATTGATGTCAACTTTTGAAAGCTTTAAAAAATAAAAATTGTAAATTTTTTATTTCTTCCATTGTTTACCAAGAAATAAAGAGAGCTCAAAATGTCAATTGAAAAATTAACCAGTATTTAAGAGTCGATTAGAGACAAGTATATAGCCTAATCAGTCTTTTTCAAACGACTATGAGGGTCAAGGCAAAGCCTCAATAGTTTTGTTTTTTTGCGACACATTGTGTGGTGTGTTTCAATCTTCTTTTTCGTGTGGTGCACGATCTTATTTGGTGCATAATTTTTTTCTTTCAACAAGCATTCACGATGTCCAAATTGATAAATTTGTTTGTCGAGCTTGATAAACTCGAAGGCTCCAAAAGCTACAAAGCATGGAAACATCATATGGAAAGTACATTGATTTATAATGAGATATGGAAAGACGTATGTAATGGTGATATAAAACCAACTAAACTCACTATGCAACATCACTAACTAAATGGGAGCTAAAAGATGAAAAGGAATTAGCATTAATTAAGTCATCTGTGAATGAAGAAATGTAAGTTCACATTGAAAATGCCTCTAATGCATGGTCTGCATGGAAAACATTTAAGGATCTGCTTGACACTCAACCCGAAACAAAAAGGGTTGACCTTCAATTGAAATTGTTTCTACAAAATTAAGCGAAGGTGGAGATGTACTTGAGTACATTTCTCGACTAAAGAACATCAAACAAGATATATCTAAGCTTGGATTTATTGTTGGAGATGAAAATTTGATGACAACGATCTTAATTGCGAGGTTGCCATCCTCTTATAAAAAAAATTGAAAACTTTGTAGTTGATGGGAAAGTTAGATAAGATCACATTTGATCGGGTGACTGAATTGTTAGCTCGACATGAGAAAACTTTTGGGAAGAAGAAACAAGTCGGTGAGACGTCTTTCTTATAGAAGCAAGTACTAGTAAGCCATCAACTCAAAGTTCAAGAGGAAGAGGAGCTCAATTCAGTAACAAAGGATGTGGTAATCAAGAATAGTCAGCGTATAGAGGACAAGGTCGAGGAAGAAGTCAAGGAAGAGGAAGAGACAATTATCAAGGAAGAGGCAATAATCAAGGAAGAGGAAACACAAATTTTCAACGAGGATCAAACAACTTCATGAGAATTCAATCAGAAAGACCTCAAAATCACAATAATTAGTATGGTAGAGGCAAAGGTTTCAATCAAGTTGTATGGAGACAATGCAACAAAATTAGTCATTATGCAGAATATTGTCGTACTCCAATCGAGAAAATACCAAAGTTTAAGCGACAATCAACTTTGGCACATCATGCTAATGATCAAGAGGATGATTCTTCACAATATGTTTTTATTGCACTTCAAAATTTAGAATCAACAACTTTAGAAGTTTCCCATTACTCTCTTAAAAGTGAATATGAGGATGCTTGGATCTTAGATATTGGAGCTACTCAACATATGATTTTTCGATGTGACTTATTTTGGACATTTCAAGAATGTCAACTAAATTTGATATTTTTTTATGTTGATATGACACACACCTTATGGAAAAGGTTCAATGAAATTTTATCTTCCTGGAATTGGAGAGAAAATGATCTCAAATGTTTGGTATGTACCAACATTCAAGAAGAATTTGTTGTCCTTGGTGATAATTCGACAAGCAAGACATTAAGTCATTATGAAAGATGGGTGGGTGAAAAACAACTCAACCAAACAGAATTTGAAGACTGTAATGATGGGATATGAAGATGGAAAGCTTCTTAGGATGAAAGGAAATGTCATTTCAAGGAAGAAAGATTTTGTGGGAGCTATAGATTCAATGACTTCACCAATAATATTATGGCATGTCCGATATGGTCATTTAAATTTTGAAAGTCTCTCTCAACTTAAAAAGCAGGGATTGGTTCGAGGACTTCCCATTTTGCAGAAGGAAAATGCAAGATGCGAATCTTTTGTTTATGGAAAATAGAAAAGAGAGACATTTCCAACAGGTTCATGGCATGCAAACAGATGTTTGCAACTTGTTCATAGTGATATTTGTGTACCCCTAGAAACTTCTCTAGGTGATTGTAAATATTTTATACTCTTCATTGATGATTGCAGTAGAATGACTTGGTTTTATTTTTTAAAGGCAAAGTCAAAAACCTTTGAAAGGTTCAAGGTTTTTCAACGTCTGGTTGGAAACGAAGATAAGGAAAAGATTGGTACATTTCACACTGATAATGGAGGGGAATTCACTTCCAATGAATTCCAAACTTTCTGTGGTGAAAAAGAAATAAGAAGGAAATTCACAAATGTATACACTCCTCAACATAATGGAGTGATTAAAAGGATGAATCGCACTTTGTTAGGCATGGCTAGATCCATGTTAACCTTCAAAAATTTAAGTCCCTCATACTGGGAAAGGTAATTTCATACTGTCCTTTACTTAAGGAACCGATCTCCCACTGCTTCTTTGGAAGGAATCACACCATATGAAGAATGGTATGGATTCAAGCTGTGAATCAAACATCTTCGAGTTTTTGGTTCGGTGTGTTATGAATTAGTTACTAAAGAAAAGTGAACTAAGTTGTATTCATGAAGTGTGAAATTTATCTTACTTGGATATTCCAATGAGAAGAAGGGATATTGCCTTTTATCTAACGGAAAATTCATTGTTAGTCAATATGTTATATTTGATGAAACAGAAAGCAAGAGTGTTGCAAAAATAGATTCAATCTTTCTTGAAATATTGGACAAACAAGTTGTTGACGCAAGCCATTTTGGGGAACAACACAACAATTAATGAAGACAGTTAGAAAAGGGACCAGAAAAGGAGCGTGAGAAAATAGGAAAGGAAAAAGAAGGAAGAAGGACATGGATCGAAGAAGGAAAATGGTTGGATTGTGGACCAGCCGCGCCTATGAAGTTAGAATGTGGAAAAACCTAAGCCACTTAGGGTTAGGGTTTTGGTCATTGATGTAATGGGTTTTTAACCCACTTTTGTAGTATATATATGTATTGTGAGATCTAAGGAGATCCAAAGTTTTGGTTGATGTAGAGAGTTATAGTTGGGGTTGAAATACTTTTGGATATCTTAGAGTCAGTATTAGAGAGAGAGTTATGGATTGTAATTGAGGGTAAGGTCGCAATATGTGGAGCTTGGTGCGATCTTGTCAGCCTCACGTATACATGTGCATTTCATATGCACTTATGATGTAATGTGTGCAACACAATGACTTGATGAAGATGAATAAAAGAGAGAATAATGCCAGATCTTTGTGGATGTAGCCCGGGGAGGTGAACCACAATAAAATGGTGTCTCTGTGTGGAATGTTTTTTTTATTTCTTGCAATTACTTTGTTTATGTTAAATGAATGAATATGGTAGAAGTAAAATGCAACGCGCACTAGAATAAGTCATGATATTTACTGCACAATGAACTTTAATGAATGAGTATGGTTATAGAATGGTAGATATAATATATATGAGGTAGAAAGAATGTCTAACATCTCCATGAGTAACATCCCTTCCACGATTGCAAACATTCGGGTCCTGTAGTCACCCATAAAGCCATCTCGAGTGAGACTTCATTATGCACTATGTGCGCAAAGTTGCATTCTGGTCTCCAAAAGGGCCGATGGTTTGTAGGGTTTTGTTGGAAACCTAAAGTAGAACCCAGATCAGCCCAAACATTCCAACAAATGGTTTTGTTGTCGGCAAGATATGAGAAGAATAGTTTGGAAGGGACTGGTGATTGAGAAGGGCAGTGAAGAGAATAATATAGTCAAAGGGGATGTGCAGGCCATGGAACCCTACTAAGCAGGAGATTGAAAGATGGTTGGAAACAAAAGAGCTCGATTTTGTGCAGAAAGACTATAGAAGTTCCACAGGTATGTATTTACCGATCTTCATGAGGCATTTTTCTGTTATTTTCTAGAGTTGTTGCAATAGTGGATATTAAGATTGAAGTATAATCACCCAACTAATTGAATAAGATCAGTAGAGTGGATTGTTATCGCACAGTTTGTAGTTATGGTAGAAGAAGGGTGTAAGAAGGTCAAACTCACGTAACTAAACCAATCCCACCATTTTCACCTCAATAGGAAGGTTCTTTCTGTTTAGGGAGGTAAGGCCCAGGGGAGACGTCGTCGGTGACCTGGGGTTTTGAGAAGGTAAAAAGGATTAGAAAGGCTAAGTGATAATAATCCCCCTCAAAAGTCACCACCTGATCAGAAAGTCCTGGATTATGGCCAATAAAGGTAACCGAAAGTAATAACCAATAAGAGTACATGCCCGAGACAAAGCAACAAGAAACTATATGTGCAATCTTGCTTGTTGGTTAGTACTTCATATAATCAATGACTTTTCTGATAATAAGCAATTGGGCAATAATATTGATGAATTAAATCAATGTTTACACAATAGTAATGATTACAATATCACTTCTCAATAAATGCTAAAGAAAACCTTGTCATTCAATGTAACAATATCAACACTTTATAAACAATGCCTTAACCAATCATTCAATTGCTTCAAAGATAAATAAATGCTACATATAGGTGTTTGTAGCATAAAACGATGATGGCAGTAATATGGTTAGTAGTATTAGTCTAGGCTAGGGTTAGTAAGAGTTAGGGTTTGTTCAAAGTATTAGAAGTCCGTTTTATGATCAAGTTACTCAATACAAAAGGCCTTAGAGCAGTGCGTTCATAGGGCATATGGAGTCAAAAGAGGACGCAAGGGATGAAGGACTAAGTGATGATGATGAAACTAAAGACAAAAGAGTTAAAATTTGAGGTGTTGCTATGGCAAGGCCTCAAAGATGAAACCCTAGGGGAGAGAGGCTCACTTTGGTGTAGAAACCCTGGGCCTCGGTGATCTCTCCTCCTTCTTTATCTCAATGGAAGAAAACGGCTAGCTTGAACAATGATTGAATAAAACTAAGGCAAGAGAGTTTGTAAGTGATGTGTTGCTAAAGCAAGGATTCACTAGGAAAACCCTAGGGAAAATCCTTCTTAGCTCAACAAATAACGAAAAAACGGCTAGCTAGAAGAATATGGATAGAGTTGCTATGGAAAGGCTCTATCCTCTTCAACAAATCAAATGGCTCAAAATCTTGATGGGGGACTTGATACAAGGACATCAACTAGTGCTTGTCACCTAGGGTTTGATTCAACAAAATATAATAACATATGCAAGTAAATGAAACTAAAACCATTCAATTAAGAAGTGTTTGCAGAAATTCACTTACATAAACCAAGAAACCATGTAGCAAAACCCTAGTTGTAACATCTTCCACCAAGAGAAATTCCAAAAATGCCAAGTTAAATCTTCCTTCAATAAGTGTGCCTCAAAATTTCAGCCAATAACCCTAAGAAGGGCACAAATTTCAGACCTCACTAATGAGTGAGTGAAAGTTGATGAAAATATGAAGGAAAAAACCCTCAATATATAGTATACCAATGACCTAAATTACATTTTAGGTCATTAAAAGGCCGACAAGGCCAAAATACCAAAATCACATTGTTTTACATTAAATGTTTAGAATTAAACCCTAATCACACAATAGTGAGACGTCATCCCCTTTCTAGGGTGACGTTAGGCCCTTTTAGGGAAAATGCAGCCTCCTGGAGCAAAATCTTAGCCCTCCTTGGGCTTCTCCAAGCTGCCACACGTGCCAAAACTATCATAGATGCCTCCCAAAATGTCCATACTACTGAGTGACATCATGGGCATCCTGGGAGACGTACTGGGCCTTCCAAGGCCAATGTTCTTGTGGAGAGGGCTCAAACCCCCTAGGCACACGTCTGCTCAGCTGCCTCTGGTGGATTCTTCTACTTTTCCCTGGTACAAACGTTATTCCCTGTCTCTTCCCCTTGTTGGGGTCTCATCATCCATCGGATGGGCTCTTCAGCCCCATGGAGGTCCAAACTGATCATCTCCCCATGTGTACCTTTCCAATGTGGTACCTGTCCGTCGGGCATGATCCTGCACATCAATAGATACGCCCTCCACGAGATCATAAGTCACAAGGATCATAGCAATTTCAATCACATATCATCATCAATATTATTAAACATGTGCATAAAACCCCTATTACCCCAATTAAATGCTCTAAGACATTATACAAGTTTGCAATACAAGTTTGGGGAAAGTGACAGGGTGTCCTATTGGGCTAGTGTCCACTGGAAAAGGGATGTTTCCATAAGAGATTAAATCTAAGTCATGTAAGTGGGTGAGGTGGATAAGGGATGTCCTGGAAAGGGGTTCAGTGAAAGCAGGGAAATGCAGGGCTTACTTATGGTTTCCTTTGTAGAAGGTGAGTTGCACCTATCCTTGATGTAATTGTTTCCAAGCCCATTCATGCCTTTATTCTCTCTTCTTTATTTAATTTTTCTTTCAAGAGGCTAATCATGGGACACTAACCTAGCATGGTGACCAGTGGTGGAAGTGTTACCCACAAGTACTTTCACATAAATGGGAAGGTTGGCTCATGATGAGACCCCCTTTCTCCTGGCCATGCAACCAAGATTCACTACCCTGGTGTGGTAACCAACTGCTAATAGTTTCATACTGCTAGGTACCCATGGACCTAATAGGATAGCTCATGATGAGACCCCCCATCCTCTGGCTAGGTCTTGTTTTATTATTTTATTGGGTCCCTCTTCTTTCTTGCCGAGAAGTCTTTTACTGCTTTCTCAGGGATCCCTAGGCAAAGCATCTCGAGTTCTTATTCTTTTAGGATTTTATCTTTTGCCAACTTGCTTTTACCTTCTGGGCTGTTATCCCCGATATCTAGGGATAACTAGGATATCATGTCTCGAGGCCCACATGGTCCTATACATGAAGTACCGAGAGCGAGATTGACTTGAGCATGGCCCTATAGGGCCCATCTCTCTTCTTCTTCGTCAGATTTCGTCCTGTCAGCAGTAGCAGTTTCCATCACCACCGGCCTGGGCTTGCATTGGAGAGGACTCTTTCTCCATGAGGTAATTGGTCCGAGGTATCATGGTATGTGTCATGTTTGATTGGTATAACCTTCTTATATATGCATTAGGTTCCTTTCATTTCTGATGACTGCTTGGATTTTACACTAATCCACTTGACCATTGTTGGGGTGATTGATTGGGTGACTTAGCAAGCTGATATTCATGGTCTTGGTTAGCCACCAAGGGGGACTTGCAGAGCCATCGTCCGCTCCCACCATATTATCATATTTACATCATATACCCTGCTCATCCATCCCATTCCCCTAGTCTGGCCATTAGGATGACCTTTGAGGGTTACATCTTGTCTTATGGGAAGAAGGGGCTAAAGGCCCAGGGGGTAAAAGTAGCTGGTAAAAGATAAAAGCCATAGGAAATAAAACCCAGAGATGCTTCGCCCAGGGGATCCCCGAGAAGGCAATAAAAAGCCTCTCGATAAGAAACTAAAGGGACCCTAAGAAAAATAATAATAAAAACAAGACCTAACCAAGAGGATGGGAGGTCTCATTATGAGTCGACCCATTATGTTCATAGGTATTTAGCAGTATGACATTGCCACTATCTGGTCACCAAGTCAGGGCAGTGACCTTTGGTTGCATGGCCAAAGGAAAGGGGGTCTCATCACGAACCAGCCTTATCATTTCTGCGAAGATACCAGCGGGTAACGCTGTCAGATCTGGCCACCAAGCCAAGGCAATGTCCTCTGGTCAGATCTTGAAGTAAAAAAGAAAGAAAAGCATTAAAGGAAAAATGAGGCAATAAAAGGGCTTCGAAAAAATGCATCCATGATAGGTACAGCTCGCCTCCTACAAAGGCACCCACAGACAACACCTGCCCTTGGTCTTACTATGACTGGACATCCCTAAAAACCATATCACCTCATTAAACATGGCATGAATAATCTTTTGAGGAAACTTTCCATCTCTTGTGGGTATTAGCCCAATAGGTTATTTTGTTGGTTTCCTTAGTTTTGTATAGTAGATATGTGTAATATCTTTGAGCTCTTAGATGATGTGTTAGGGATTTCATGCATATATTTGATAACTTTAATAATGAAATATGATTTACATTGCTATGATCTCTAGGACTGATGAAGCCCATGGAGGGCATAGTCTTTTATGTGCAGGACCATACTCGGTGGACAGGTACCAGAGGACCGGTACACATGGGGAGATGATAAGCTCGGACCTCCATGAGGCTGAAGAGCCCATCAGATGGTTGCTGGGATGGCGGAGGCAGGACAATGTCATGATGAGCCCTTGCATGAAGAAGACAGAAGGACGCCCTCACCAGGACACTGTGGCTAAGATTTGACCTAGGGGGGATCAACCCCTGAAGATGGGATGATGGCTTTGATGGACAGGACGCCACCCAGGGCAGGCTGGACGATTTCTAGAGCATGTGGCATCGTGCTGGGACTATTTGGCACATGTGGTAGGTTGCAGGAGCCCCAGAGGGGCCAACGTTTTTCCTTCTGGATGCTGATGATGCCCTGAAAGGGCCAATGTCTCCCTCAGAGGGGCTTGACGTCTCCCTTTTTAGCTCATTTTTGACATTTTTAGCATTTAATATGAAAAATAATGAAATATTGTTAAGTCAGCCTTGTCGGCTGTTTTTAATGACCTATTTTGTAAATTAAGGTCATTTGGATGATATATATTGAGGACGTTGAGCCTCATTTTGGATATAACATAACTCACTCTCTTGTGAGAGACTTATTTTTAGTCTTTTGTCTTGTTATTGGCTCTTGGAGTTGAGGTGCTACTCTTGGAAGGATTATCTTTGGCATGCATATGGTTTTTTTATCATTGGAAGGTGTTACAACTAGGGTTTGATAAGCTCATCTTGGATTTGTAAGTGTTTTTCTCATACAAAACTTCTTGATTGAATGGTTGTAGTTTAA
>ML797118.1:539116-554970 GCA_009831015.1 Picea engelmannii
TGCCATCCATCCGAAATAGAACCAACACCATATGTTATAATCATGCGCCAAGTGTACAGTTCAATCCAACATGACATCCAACATTAACCAACGATCCATCGTATCAATCAAACGTTTTAAACCAATGTTAATTCAATCGTGCCGATGTATAGTTTGAAACTATGATCGTTCAATGTAATATCAAACTCACAAAACAATGCACCAAGCATCGATTTATAAAATTGAAATCCAAAAGATTAATCAACGCGCCTTTGTGAAACTCAAACCATTGTCATTTATTCTCAAATCAACCTTATGATATTACCAATGCATTTGTTGCACATTCAAATGTTTATATTTCAAATTTTTTAGAACATTGCAACCAAAAATCTCATATAATCAATGAGTCAAGAGCTCATAGCAATAAGGATCAAATCATATAAGACCAAAATCAATCATGACCTTTATAGAATCAAATGTAACCAGTGAATCTTCATGCTCAATGGCTTAGTAATCAAATAGATCCAAATGCGCAATCAAGGTAAGAGTAGGCCAAAGGACATAAGTTTGAAAAAATCTTTTGTAGTCATGTGATAAACCAATGGTCAAGTGTCTTTCGGAAAAATCAATAAAAGACGACGACAGTCCAAACAATGAAAGAGGTGTTTTCACACTTTCAGTTGTGAAAACTGAATCGAAAACAAATTGCAATCGTCGTAAAAATGAAACAAATGTCTAGTAGCACAATGCGACGATGATTTGTCATTAATGAGACAAGGGGTGTAGGCAGCTTTTTTTAAGAGCAATTAAAAAAATGAATTGGCTGCCAACAATAACCTAGGCTTGGGACGTCTTCTTCCTCTTGGATTCAAAAAGGTACGACTAGCTAAAGGGAAGAAGAAAAAGGAGTGTAGCTATGGCTAGGCTCTCTTCTTCTTCTTCTTCTTCAATGGCTAAAATCTTTTCTATCAGGGGACATGAGACAAGGACCTACTTGTGTTCTTTTCACCTATGGTTTTATTCAACAAATTATAAATACATGTAAGAAATAAGACTATAACCATTCAATCAAGAAGTTTTGCAGAAAAATACTTACAATTCATCAAGAAATAATCATGCAAACCCTATTTGTAACACCTTCCTTCAAGAAAAACACAATAGAGTGCCAAAAATTTCTTCCTTCAATAAGTGCGCCTTCCTCAAATCAGCCAATAACCCAAATAGGGCGCAAATTTCGAACCTCACCAAGTGGTGAGTGAATATTGATGATTAAAATGAGAGTCAAAACCCTTAATATATAGTGTATCAATGACCTAATTTTACCTTTTAGGTCATAAAAAGGCCGACAAGGCCATAATGTCAAAATCATATTATTTTTACATTAAATGCTAAGTAAAAACCATAATCAAGAAAAAGGTGAGACGTCAAGCCCCTCTGAGGGAGACGTTAGCCCTTTCTAGGGCCAGTGCAGCATCCAGAAGCCAAACGTTAGCCCTTCTAGGGCTCTTCCAAATTGTCACATGTGCCAAACACCCTGTCCATATGCCATATGCTCATGATGATGGCATAAGTCTCCTGGTGACATCCTGGGTCATCTGGAGCCAACGTTCCACTGTAAGTGGTTCAATCCCCCTAGGTCCAGCTCAGCCAAAGTGCCCTTGATGGAATGTCCTCTTCATCTCCGGTGCAAAGGCCATGATCCATCTCCATCCTATCTTTTCACCCTGATGGGGTCTTAGCATCCATCTGGTGGGCTCTTCAACCCCATGGAGGTCCGAACTGGTCATCTCCCCATGTGTACCGGTCCAAATGGTACATGTCTGTCGAGCATGGTCCTGCACATCAAAATTTATGCCCTCCATGGGCTCATCAGTCACAGGGATCATAGCAATGTCAATCACATATCATCATCAATATTATTAAACATATGCTTAAAAACCCTAGTACATTAGTAAATAGCTCAAATACATTACAAAAACCTGCAATACAAGATTGGAGAAAAGGACAAGGCATCCTATTGGGCTAGTGTCCACAAGAAAAGGAAAGTTTCCAGGAAGATCTCATCCAAGCCATGTAAGTGAGGCGATGTGGCTAGGGGATGTCTAAACATGTGGGTGCAGTGAGGGCTAAGGATGCATAAATGTTACCTGTGGGTGCCTTTGTAGAAGGTGAGTTGTACCTATCATGGATGCATTTTATCCAAGCCCACTCTTTCCTTTATTCTTTTCTTGCTTTATTCTTTTATTTGATTTTATTCTTCTTTTTATTTATATTCAAGAACTAACCAGGGGACACTGCCTTGTCATGGTGACCAGAGCTGACAACGTTACCCACAAGTACTTACACAGAGATGAGAAGGTTGGCTCGTGATGAGACCCCCTTTCCCTTGGCAATGCAACCAAAGGTCACTACCCTGGCATGGTAACTAGATGGTGGCAATGTCATAATGTTAGGTACCCATGGACCTAACATCCTGGCTCGTGATGAGACCCCCTATCCTCTAACTAGGTATTGTTTTGTTATTTTTTGGGTCCCTCTTGTTTCTTGCTGAGAGGATTTTTACTACCTTATCGGGTATCCCTGGGTGAAGCATCTCGAGGTTTTATTTCTACGCTTTTGTCTTTTACCAGCTACTTTTAACTTCTGGGCCTTTGGCCCCTTTTTCCCATGAGATATAGTGCAATCCAGCAAAGAGGTCAACCCAATGCCTGGACAAGGGGAATGGGATAAATGAGTGGGAGATAAGATGAAATAGTGGTGCTATGATGGGAGCAGACAATGGCTTTTCAGAAATTCCCCCAGTGGAAAACCAAGACCTATGGGCACAAGATTTCTAGGGCACCCTGTCATTTTCCCCAAGCATGGTCAAGTGGGCCAATGTAAGATCCAAGAAGTTGTTAGAGATAAAAGGAATCAGATGCACATATTTAAAAGTTTTAATGATCAAAAGTGACACATACCATGATACCTGGACCAATTACCTCATGGAGAAAGAACCTCTTCTGATACAGGATCAAGTCGATGGTGATGGATGTTTTTGTTGCTGACAAGACAAAAACGATGGGTGAAGAAAATGTGGGGCCATGCTTAGGTCAATCCTTCTCTCGGTACTCCATATCTAGGACCTGTGGGCCTCAAGACATGATCTCCTAGTTATCCCTAAAAAGTGGGGATAACAGTAAGAAATTGAGCTAAGAGGAAGAGAGGAGGTATATTTTGAGGATTAGATCACAGGTTGTTGAGCCTGGTGCGATCTAGTTCACCTTACATAGATCTTACCCATCTGAGGAGAGTTGTAAGAACGAGATGCAAGAATTACAGAAATGCCATAATAAGAGAGCCAAGAGCCAAATCTTTGTGGACGTAGCCCAGGGGGGGTGAATCACGGTAATACCTATGTAATGTGATGAATGCATGCATATCTTTGTCATACCTTTATTAGTTAAATGTTGTATGAAATGAATGAATGAATGAGTTATTATATTGTTGAGGAATTGTTGTTGAGTTATCAAGAACAGAGGCCACAATGTCAAAGTATTAAATGGAATAGCAGTAGTTCATAATATAAATCATAATTAATGGATCAAAATGTAGATCCCCTATCTCATACTCAACCCTAGGCTATAAACACCTGAGTCTTGTAGCCACCCATTTAAAGATATCTCGGGTGAGACTATGCAGTGCATTTTGTGTACTGTGTTGCCTTCTGCTTTACCAGAAGGGTCGATAGTTTTAGGCTTTGTTGGTACCCTTATAGATATGAACCTTGGGTATACGACGCAGGTAGTAGAGAGAATCTATTCAGCATGAGAACCAACTAATGGTTATGTTGTCGTTGTAAGAGGAACAAGGGAGGACTGAGTAGATGATATAGAATCCATGAGAATAGAATGAGTGAAACCAGAAGACCATTGAGCTACTAGAAGGGAATGTTGAGACCGTGGAACCCCACGAAAGCAGAAATTGAAGTCTGGTTGAGAAATAAAGAAATAGAGTTTACCTAGAAGGATAATAGAAACCCTAGCCTCACACCTCGCAAATATCTGGATAAATATGTGTTTACGGATTTACACGAAGTCTTTTTTTGTGATTTTCCCCACCTACTGCAGGAGTGGATACTGAGGTTGAAAGATAACCACGCGACAAACTGGATCTAATAGCTAGATTGGACCCCAGTATAAATTGAGCATTTACAACAGGTGAACAACAAATTCACCTGTGCAGTCGACTTTTGGCTTGACAGTATTGTAGCAGGTTTCATCACAGAGTTTGCAGTTGACACAACGAAGTCATACAACGTGACAAAGTAGGAATTTCTATGCGGACCTCTCGGAAGGTACATTCGAGAAATATATACTTCTATTAAAATACTGTTATATAAAAAAGGTGTAATGACAATGGAAGTAGAAAGCTATACTTCCATGTGTGCATTGGGGAAGGGGGGAAGCACTGACAAAGGAAGGATAAATGGATGGAGGTGAGGACAAAGGAAATAAGGAGGAGGAATTATTGGACCCGATCTTAATGGATGACAACCAGCTTAAGTGGATCTTGGCATCACCAAGAACAATGCGTAGCCGATTACCCTACCAGTATAAGGTGAATACCAGGAAAAGAGTCGTAGCCGCGAGGGAGGGATTGGCAAGCGATGAAGAAGAGGTAGAGGAACTCCAGGCTATGGAGCAGATTGAGGAAATCTTGCGTGCAACCTATGAGAGGAAAATAAGAGGCCCAAGAACATGAGGAGAAGATAGCCATCCTTTCCATATTAATGTCAGTTTGGAACCCATAAACCCATGTGCAACCAATACTACAAAGAGAACACCACCGTTTAGACAACTAATGTTCGGAGGAAGTCCGATAGCAAGAAGTACATATGCTGCAAGAGAAACAACTGGAGGAGCTAGTTCAGGTAGCACTAGTCAAGTATCTACACTGCGCAGTGGAGGTAGAAATTTAGTGTTTAGAATGGCAGGAAACGACCTTGTTATCGCTCAGTTTGTAGTTTAGGTCACAGGCTAAAGGATAGAGGACAAACTGGCGTAACAGGAACCTTCCCCACCCAATGTCACCTCGATGGGGAGGTTCTTTCTGTTTAGGGAGGTTATCCCAAGGGAGACATCCCCAACAACCTGGGGTTTGAAGAGGCAAAAGTATTAAGTCAAGTTTTAGAGTTTCCTCCTCACAGGTTACCACCTAGGTCAGATAGTCCGGCTAATCATCCAATGAATGAAGTGTATGCCCTATTGAAAACACCTGCCCAGAACAAGACAACAACAACACAATATATATATATTTGCAGGCTATAACTCAAAGGGTTAGTACTTCAATGACTATCTACTATCATTTAATAAGCAATTGTAAAGCAATAGATATAGAATGAAGTCAATGTTTTGTCAATTAGCTATGAAAGATCATCAATTCATCAATATCTAAAGATATGATTAAGCCAACAATAAGTCCAATCAATGATTTACTCAATAAAAGCTTCAAATCATCATTTAATTGCTTGTATCACAGTTTTGTTGCGCCAAGATGAGATATTCAACTATGATGTCAGCCCTAATTAGGTTAGTTTGGTTAGTTAGGGTTTGAAAATTTAAAAGTTTTGAAAGTAATTTTGTACACTAAAGCTTCAACGTTGGAGATCAAATCAGTGCCTTAGGGTATATGGAGTCAAATGATAAGGGCACAAGGTCTCGAAAGGATGATGAATCTGAGACTAGAAGGTAGGGTTCTATGGTGCTACAAAGGCAGGGCCCTAGAATCAAAACCCTATGGGAAAGACGCTCACTCTGGTGTTGCTTAAGCAAGGCCTCGTGCTCTTTCCTCCTTCTCTAAATCAACTTGGCAAAACGGCTAGCCTAAAGCATAAGTCTAAGGGAGAAAGTGTTGCAATAACAAGGCTTTCAAACCCTAGAAGGTGAAAACCCTAGGTGTAGGCAATCTAGGCCTAGGACGTCTCCTCTTTTCAACTTACAGACTTCAAAGCTAGCTCAGAAGAAACGAGACAAGTGTAGAAAAGGCTAGGCTCTGTCTCTTTTCTTCAATGGTTGAAAAATATCTCTCTCTAAGGGGACATGTAACAATGAACTACTTGTGTGCCTGTTACCTAGGGTTTTAAATTAGCAATACAATAAGCAAATACAAGAAATTACACCTACAACCATTCGTTTAAGAAGTTTTTCAAGAAAATTTACTTACATGTCATGAAGAAAAGCATAAGAAAACCCTAGTTGTAAACCTTTCTTGAGAGAAATGCCATAAATGCCAAAAATATCCTTCCAATAACAAGTGCACCTCACTTTAAACAACAAATCTACCCAAGAAGGGCGCAAAAATCAGATCTCACTTGTGTGAGTGAAGTGTGTTATGTTAAAATGAGGGAAAACATCCTCAATTTATATCATCCAATGACCTTTAATTAAAAATTAGGTCATTAAAACAGCCGATAAGGCTGATAACTAAAAATCATATTGTTTTACATTAAACTGCTAAATAAAACCCTAAATGAACAATAAGAAAGACGTCCAACCCTTTTGAGGGAGACGTTGGCCCTTTTTAGGGCAAATCTCAGCACTAGAAGACAAACGTTGGCCCTCTCTGGGCCTCCAAACTCTGCCACACATGCGAAACTATCCTGTAAAGCTGCCACACACTGGAGGTGACGTCAAGAATCTCTGGACGACGTCCTGGGTCAACAGAGGGACATGGTCCACCTACAGTGGGTCAACCCCCTAGGGCTGGGCTTAGCTAAGGCATCCTAGATGAAAATGTCTTTCTTCTTCTCTCGTGCAAAGGCTCTGTTATCGCGCAGTTTGTATTTTAGGTTACAAGGATAAATGATAAGGGTCAAACTGGCGTAACAGGAACCACCCCACCCAATGTCACCTCGATGGGGGGCTCTTTCTGTTTAGGGAGGTTATCCCAGGGGAGACATCCCCGGTAACCTGGGGTTTGAAGAGGTAAAGAGTAAAAAGGTCAAAAGTTAAGGTTATCCCTCCTCGCAGGTTACCACCAGTATCAGATAATCCGGCTAATCAGCCAATAAAGAAGTGAATTCCCTGTTGAGAACACCTGCCCAGAACAAGACAATAACAACACTATATGTATATTTGCAGGTTATAAATTCAAAGGGTTATTACTTCTTAATTATCTGATTTCATTCAATAAGCAAAGTAATAGATAGGATGAGTTCAACATTTTACTAATTAGCCAATGAAATTTCACTAATTCATCAATATCTATCACAGATGACGAAGGCAACAGTGTTATCAATCAAAATTAGCTCAATAAAGGCCTGATGTCATCATTAATTGTTGATTTAGAAGGGTTGTTGCGTCAAGTATGACGTCATCCATAGTTAGTGGCGTTAGGGTTAGTTAGGGTTTCAAATTTTGAAAGTTTGAAAAATGAATTTGAACACTTTAAGCTCAACGTTGGAAAGAATATTAGTGCCTTAGGGCTAATGGAGTCAAAGTAAGGGCAAAAGATCTCAGGAGGATTAAAACTTAAAGAATAGAAGGTTAGGTTCTATGGTGTTGCAATGGCAGGGCCCTAGAATCAAAACCCTAAGGGAAGGAGGCTCATTCCGGTGTTTCTTAAGCAAGGCCTCATGATCCTTCCTCTTTCTCTAAATGCTCTTGGCAAAACGGCTAGCTTCAAAATACAGATCTAAGGGAGAAAAGTGTTGCAGGAGCAAGGCTTCTCAAACCCTAAAAGGTTACAACCCTAGGTGTAGAGTTAACTAGGACTAGGACGTCTCCTTTCTTCAACCTATAACTTTAATGCTAACTCAGATAAGGGAGGATAAGTGTAGCAACGGCTAGGCTATATCTTCCTTTATCAATAGCTAAAATTGTTTCTCAAGCATGGGGACATATAGCAATGACCTACTAGTGTGCTTGCTACCTAGGGTTTCAAGATTCAGAAATATAATAGCAAATGTAAGAAATTAATCCTACAACCATTCAATTAATAAGTTTTGCATGAAAAAATCACTTACATATCATGAAGAATGCATAATCAAACCCTAGTTGTAAACCTTCCATGAGAGAAACACCATAAATGCCAAGAGAAATCCTCCAATGAGAGTTGCGCCTCACTTCCAACACCAAAAATACCAAGACAAATGCTAAAATATAATCTCTCACAAGAGAGTGAGTTGTGTTATGTTTAAAATGAGGAGAAACGTCCTCTATTTATACCAATCCATGACCTTTGAATTAAAATTTAGGTGATTAAAACAGTCGACAAGGTTGACTATAAAATTTACACTGTTTTTACATTAAATGCTAGAAAAATGTCATAATATGAGCAAAAAGAGGGACGTCAAGCCCTTCTGAGGGAGACGTTGGCCCTTTTTGGTCAAATACAGCATCCAGAAACCAAACGTTGGCCCTTCTAGCGCTCCTCCAAGCTGCCACATGTGCCAAATGACCTCAACACACTGCCACATGATCCAGACAATGTCCACCTCTCCCAGGTGATGTCTTGTCCATCAAAGGAAAAACGTTCCATCTGCAGTGGGTGATTCCCCCTAGGTCGGGCTCTGCCAAAGTGTCCTGGGTGGAACGTCCTTCTTTCTTCTCGTGAAATGGCTCATCATAAAATTGTCCTATCTCTGCCATCCCAGCAACCACCTGATGGGCTCTTCAGCCCCATGGAGGTCCGAGCTAATCATATCCCCATGTGTACCGGTCCACTGGTACCTGTCCATCGGGTATGGTCCTGCACATCAAAACTTCGCCCTCCATGGGCTCATCAGTCCTCGGGATCATAGTAATGTCAATCATATTTCATCATTAAATTTATCAAATACATGCATAAAACCCCTAACATATCCTCTAAGAGCTCAAAGACATTACACTGATCAACTATACAAAGTCAAATAAATAGACAGAACAACCTATTGGGCCAGCATCCATAAGAAAAGGAAAGTTTCCATAGAAGATCATTCAATCCATGTACATGAAGTGATATGGTCTAAGGAGTGTCCAGTTATAGTGAAGACCATGGGTGAGTATTGTCCGTGGGTTCCTTTGTAGGAGGTGAGTTGTACCCGTCATGGATGCACTTTTTCCAAGCCCCTTTATTGCCTTTATTCTTTATTTATTGCTTTTTCTTTATTTTTACTTCAAGGTCTGACCAGAGCACAATGCCTTGGCGTGGTGACCAGAGCTGACAGTGTTACCCACTGGTATTTTCGCAGAAGTGATAAGGTTGGCTCGTGATGAGATCCCCTTTCCCTTGGCCACGCAACCAAAGATCATTGCCCTGGCGTGGTGACCAGATAATGGCAATGTCATACTGCTAGATACCTATGAACATAATGGGTCGGCTCATGATGAGACCTCCCATCCTCTTAGTTAGGTCTTGTTTTTGTTATTTTCTTCGGGTCCCTTTTGTTTCTTATCGAGAGGCATTTTATTACCTTCTCGGGAATCCCTCGGCGAAGCATCTCTAGGTTTTATTTCCTATGGATTTTATCTTTTACCAGTTTCTTTTACCCCCTGGGCCTTTAGCCCCTTCTTCCCACAAGACAAAGTGTAACCCTCAAAGGTCGTCCTAATGGCCAGAATAGGGAAATGGGATGGATGTATGGGAGATAAGATGTAAAGTGATAGAATGGTGGGAGTGGACGATGGCTTTGTAAATCCCCCCTGGTGGCTAACCAAAACCCATGGATATCAGCTTGCTAGGGAATCCACTAATTCCCCCAATTATGGTCAAGTGGGTTAGTGTAAGATCCAAGCAGTCTTCAGAAATGTAAGGAACTTGATGCATATACAAGAAAGTTATAATGATCAAACATGACACATACCATGATACCTTGGACCAATTACCTCATGGAGAAAGAGTCTTCTATGATGCAAGTCCAAGCCGATGGTGATGGAAGTTGTTGTTGCTAACAGGACAAGTCTAGAGAAGAAGACGAAGGATGGGCCCTCCAGGGCCATGCTCAGGTCAATCCTGCTCTCGTTACTCCATGTCTAGGACTTGTGGGCCTCGAGACATGATATCCTAGTTATCCCCAGAAAACGGGGATAAAATCTGGCTCCAACTCAGGGACATGTGCTCACCGTAGAGCGCATGAGAACCTCAGTATCTCTGGCATAAACCTGCAGACCTGCTCACACTTGAAAACAAACATTAGCAACAAAAGGTGGGGTGTTATTGCCACCCCGCAAAAATATAACATGTATACATATGAGATAAAACAATCAGATGCATATAAGGAAACAAACAAGAAATGCAGATGGTATAATACATGGAAATGCCTACCTACTCATACTTACCTGTACCATCATGTCCCACCACTTTGGTGGGGTTTAAGAAGGCATCCGCTAATGGGTAATGGGCACCTTCTTCCTTCCAATGTGGACAAGTAATATGAGTTATCCACTGATTCCATTCTGAACTTGAAAGGTTTGAGCCATGATTGTGTACTTCCCTTTACATTACTAGGCTCTCCTTTTTGAGTATCCCACATCCATACCAACTCCCCCTCCTTGTATTTTCAGATCTTGTGTTTGTTAGTTCCTTGAACAACCCTGGTGTATTGTACTGAGGGAGGTGGATGGGCATCTGGAGTAAAGGCCTCTTGTTGGGATGGATGTACCTGCACGTATTCTTCATCCTTTGGTCTTTTTAGTATCTTCATCGTCCCTACCTCTTTGTTCTGAAACTGATCTAGGAGTTGTTGATATTCCTCTTTCTTGGGCCACTCAATCTGGTCAAAGTCTTCTTATGTAGTAAACGGCATGTCTTCCAGAGAATACTCTTGAAGAGTTTGTATCTCATCTTTCTGCGCTTCATTCACAGTAGGGACAACATCTTGTACATGGGTTCCAGTTATTGGCATATTGAGTAATCGTCCAGTTGTTCCATCTTTCAAAGGCAACCACAAAAAGGTGAGATCCATCTCGAGGGACCCACCTATCATTGCACCAAAATTCCTAGACAACAGCATTCCCCACACATCCAGGACATCAACAACTATAATGTCTATGTGAACTTTTTTCTCGGGGAATTCTTTCAACTGTACTTTGACATTTTCAACAACACCATGTGTGGGTATTGCTTTAGATTAAAATCCAAAAACATTCTTGTAAGGCCTGGTTACTTTCAGGCCCATCTGTTGCATGACTTTGAGAGACATCATGTTTGCACCAGCACCTGTATCCAGCATGCAATTGTTGAGATATTTATTGTTCATCATAAGAGTCATGAAGAAAGGTGGATTTTCACCGTATTGGATCCTGAAATGGTCGGCTTGCAGCATGATCGGGGGGTCCATAGGCTCAGTCGTTCCCGAAAAGAAGGTGTTGAAGCATTCTTTAATAGAAGGGATCTTGACTGCTTCTTTTAAGGGAAAATTTACATGCATCTTTGATAAAGTTCCTTCAAAATCAAAATCAAGGGTAATCTTATCAGCTTTGGGAGTTTTAGGAGGAAGAACCTCAGGAGATTTCGACTAATCACTTGTAGGTTGGTTCGGGTTCTTTCTCCAGTATACTTGGACTTCTTGTTTTTTTAGCTTTTCTCGTGATTATTGGTCCAAGTTGTTAATTATTGCTAATATTGTTGCTATGGCGGCTTCCTTCAGGGCTTGTTGATGTTCTGCATCAGTGATGTTTATCTGAGGGAAACTTGAAAAGCAGTCAAAGTTGTTAACTTGTTGTTGGCTGGCATTATAAGGACACTCATTCTCCCAATGTGCTTCACTACATTCCAGGCACCAAGGGTTTTCATCAACCACATTTGTAGGGGCCAGAGTATTTGGGACTTCATTTTCATTATTTGGCTCGTAATTTTGATTCCCTTTTTGGAATGGCCCTTTGAATGGAGGTATAGGTGCCTGGGTCTGGGATTTTTCAAGTCTTATGATCCGGTTCATCATTTCTTCTTGATTCTTCATGATGCTATCCACTGAATCTTGTAGCTTACTGATACGGGTGCAGAGATCGGAAGTAGGCTCAGCATTGTGTACCACTTTCTGCTTGGTGTCTATTTTCCCCCTAGGGTTGGCAAAGGGATCAATCTTGGATGAAAGGAGATTTCCTTCAATCTTGGTTGCAAGCTCTTGGGATTCTTGAATGGACTGAGGGTCTTTGTCCCTAAGAAGGTACCCTAATTGGCCACTAAAAGATCTAGTATAAATGTGAACAAGGTAATCATCTTTCGTATGGTGGCTTGGGGGGATTCGTTGGAGTAATGATTCGAATCTGGTATGAAATTCTGGAATGGATTCATTTTCACGCCTAGAAAGGCCATTTAGTCGAGTGAGAAACATGTTCAGGTCTTCTTTGATACTCCACCTTCTGAGGAATATTTGTTCGAGTCTATCCATGGTTTTGATGCTTCCATCAGGCAGGCCAAGATACCAACGTCTTGCAGCATCATAAAGGGTAGCAGAGAATAACTTCATGACCAAATCCTCAGCATCATCACTAATGGGGTGAAGCTAAAAAAATTCCCACAAGTTACTCATATGCTCTTCGGCACTAGTAGCATCAGTTCCGGTAAACTTAGGCAACCACTTCTCATATTTAGGTGGCATTTACCCAGGGTAGCCAGGTATGGCTGACATGTCTAATGGATTGAACAAAGTGGATGACCATTGTCTCTGATTGTTGACTGGGTTTGTAGTGTCAGTCTAAGAAGTAGACATGTTTAAAGGAAGTCTCTTTCCAAAGTGTGACTTGACAACAGGAGAATTAGCAGGAGGCTTCCTTCTGAAAGCTAGAGGAGGGTTATTGAACCTCCTTTTGGTTTGTGGAGTCACCAGATAGTTTTCCTGAAACTATCAAAGAATAGGGGGATAAAGTCTCATTGGAGTCGCCAGGTAAGCTTGTAAGAGAAAATTCTTTGAGGCAGGGCTTACCAAAGGATTTGTCATTGAGGAATATTGACTCAGTGTTCCCCGGCAACGACACTAGAATGTCATCGCGCAGTTTGTATTTTAGGTTACAAGGCTAAATGATAAGGGTCAAACTGGCGTAATAGGAACCACCCCACCCAATGTCACCTCGATGGGGGCCTCTTTCTATTTAGGGAGGTTAGCCTAGGGGAGACGTCCCTAGTAACCTAGGCTTTGAAGAGGCAAAGAGTAAAAAGGTCAAAAGTTAAGGTTATCCCTCCTTGCAGGTTACCACCAGTATCAGATAATCCGGCTAATCAGCCAATAAAGAAGTGAATTCCCTGTTGAGAACACCTGCACGAAACAAGACGATAACAACACTATATGTATATTTGCAGGTTATAAATTCAAAGGGTTATTACTTCTTAATTATCTGATTTCATTCAATAAGCAAAGTAATAGATAGGATGAGTTCAATGTTTTACTAATTAGCCAATGAAATTTAACTAATTCATCAATATCTATCACAGATGACCAAGCCAACAGTGTTATCAATCAAAATTATCTCAATAAAGGCCTGACGTCATCATTAATTGTTGAGTTAGAAGGGTTGTTGCGTCAAGTATGACGTCAACCATAGTTAGTGGCGTTAGGGTTAGTTAGGGTTTCAAATTTTGAAAGTTTGAAAAATGAATTTGAACACTTCAAGCTCAACGTTGGAAAGAATATCAGTGCCTTAGGGTTAATGGAGTCAAAGTAAGGGCAAAAGATCTCAGGAGGATTAAAATTTAAAGACTAGAAGGTTAGGTTCTATGGTGCTACAATGGCAGGGCCCTAGAATCAAAACCCTAAGGGAAGGAGGCTCATTTTGGTGTTGCTTAAGCAAGGCCTCATGCTCCTTCCTCTTTCTCTAAATTCTCTTGGCGAAATGGCTCACTTCAAAATACAGATCTAAGGGAGAAAAGTGTTGCAGGAGCAAGGCTTCTCAAACCCTAAAAGGTTAAAACCCTAGGTGTAGAGTTAGCTAGGCCTAGGACGTCTCCTTTCTTCAACCTATAACTTTAATGCTAACTCAGATAAGGGAGGATAAGTGTAGCAACGGCTAGGCTATATCTTCCTTTATCAATGGCTAAAATTGTTTCTCAAGCATGGGGACATATAGCAATGACCTACTAGTGTGCTTGCTACCTAGGGTTTCAATATTCAGCAATATAATAGCAATATAATAGCAAATGTAAGAAATTAAGCCTACAACCATTCAATTAAGAAGTTTTGCATGAAAAATTCACTTACATATCATGAAGATTGCATAATCAAACCCTAGTTGTAAACCTTCCATGAGAGAAACACCATAAATGCCAAGAGAAATCCTCCAATGAGAGTTGTGCCTCACTTCCAACACAAAAAATACCAAGACAAATGCTAAAAGATAATCTCTCACAAGAGAGTGAGTTGTGTTATGTTTAAAATGAGGAGAAACGTCCTCTATTTATACCAATCCATGACCTTTGAATTAAAATTTAGGTCATTAAAACAGTCGACAAGGCTGACTATAAAATTTACATTGTTTGTACATTAAATGCTAGAAAAATGTCATAATATGAGCAAAAAGAGGGATGTCAAGCCCTTCTGAGGGAGACGTTGGCCCTTTTTGGGCAAATAGAGCATCCAGAAACCAAGTGTATGCCCTCCTAGGGCTCCTACAAGCTACCACACGTGCCAAATGACCTCAGCACACTGCCACACGCTCCAGACAACATCTAGCTCTCCCAGGTGACGTCTTATCCATCAAAGGCAAAATGTTCCATCTGCAGTGGGTGATTCCCCCTAGGCCGAGCTCTGCCAAAGTGTCCTGGGTGGAACGTCCTTCTTTCTTCTCATGCAATGGCTCATCATAACATTGTCTTGTCTCTACCATCCCAGCAACCACCTGATGGGCTCTTTAGCCCCATGGAGGTCCGAACTAATCATATCCTCATGTGTAACGGTCCACTGGTACATGTCCACCGGGTATGGTCCTGCACATCAAAACTTCGCCCTCCATGGGCTCATCAGTCCTCGGGATCATAGCAATGTCAATCATATTTCATCATTAAATTTATCAAATACATGCATAAAACCCCTAACATATCCTCTAAGAGCTCAAAGACATTACACTGATCAACTATACAAAGTCAAAGAAATAGACAGAACAACCTATTGGGCCAGCATCCATAAGAAAAGGAAAGTTTCCACATAAGATCATTCAATCCATGTACATGAAGTGATATGGTCTAAGAGTGTCCAGTTATAGTGAAGACCATGGGTGAGTATTGTCCATGGGTGCCTTTGTAGGAGGTGATTTGTACCTGTCATGGATGCTTTTACCCCCTAGGCCTTTAGCCCCTTCTTCCCACAGGACAAAGTGTAACCCTCAAAGGTCATCCTAATGGTCGGACTAGGGGAATGGGATGGATGTATGGGAGATAAGATGTAAAGTGATAGAATGGTGGGAGCGGACGATGGCTCTGCAAATCCCCCCTGGTGGCTAATCAAAACCCATGGATATCAGCTTGCTAGGGCATCCGTGAATTCCCCCAACAATGGTCAAGTGGGTTAGTGTAAGATCCAAGCAGTCGTCAGAAATGTAAGGAACCTGATGCATATACAAGAAATTTATAATGATCAAACATGACACATACCATGATACCTTAAACCAATTACCTCATGGAGCAAGAGTCTTCTCTGATCCAAGTCCAAGCCGATGGTGATGGAAGTTGTTGCTGCTAACAGGACAATTCTGGCGAATAATATGAAGGATGGGCCCTCCAGGACCATGCTCAGGTCAATCCTGCTCTCGGTACTCCATGTCTAGGAACTCTGGACCTCAAGACATGATCTCCTAATTATCCCCAGAAAACGGGGATAACAGGCTCGACCAATCACTGTCTTGTCTCTGCCCCTGATGAGCTCCCAGCAACCATCTGATGGGCTCTTCAGCCCCATGGAGGTCCAAACTAATCATCTCCACATG
>ML797119.1:36247-48896 GCA_009831015.1 Picea engelmannii
GAAATGGAAGATACTCAAATGGGAAACATTCATCAACACATTAAGCCTATCATGCTCAACAATAAGGTGTCTCCAAAAGGATGCACAACTCTATTGTGACCGCTTTCAATGGAAAACAAGATTACACAAAGTCCAACAAGGAAGTGCCTCCAAAGGATGCACAACTTCTTTGAGGACCAAACCAAAAATATTAGCACACAACTTTAACAGAAAATGAAATGCTTAAAGGAAGCCTCCAAGGGTGTAACTATGACCACTTAGTTATCAATCCACAACACATAAGATAAAATTGCATAAAAAGTAGATGTGAAATGAAAAGCTTGCAAGATTAAGTGTAAACCATAAAATGTGAAATACCAAGTTGATGTCCAAAGGTTTAAAGTGGATTAAGGATTTGATTAAGTTTATTAAGTTAATGTTGAATCCTAACTAAGTGTCAACCCCAATACTCCCCCCGCTTGTACCAAGTAGTTGTTGGGTGCTCAAGAAGTATGGAAACAAGGCCTACCCTAGCTCCACAGGTCAACCCAAGGAAAGAAGTACTCCCGGAAAGGACGTTGAGTGCCACAAGGTCGTCCCCGACCTATCACCTTTCATTGCTTCCTATCAATCCTCGTTTAAATGGCAAAGTTGGGTTAGTAAAAGGTGTCTTATTAAGTATAATTGATTTCAGGCCTATGTACTAACATAAATTGAGTTAGATAGTGTGTTAAGGCAAGATGTTGCTTGCCAAAAATTGGGTGCTTGAACCAAAACTGAAATTTAAAAGCTTGAAAAAGTGAATGTTCTTAACCACGAGATAAAGCTTGAAAGGAATGTAAAGAACTTGAACAATTACAGAAATGAAAAGCGGATTGCCTTAAACCATTCACATGCCCATATTACTTGCAAAACAAAAGATAAGTTCTTACAAGATTATGATTGAACTAGCAAGTAAAATATAGATGAAACATAAAATAGATCCCTATGCCTCCATGGGCCTAAACTAGCATTAGTGTGTTGTACCTGCTTCTAGATAATTTTAAGTCATTAAGCATAAGCACATTAGAAGTAAAACACTAAGCTAGCCATACGATTTTGGGGGTTGGCTTAGCCAATATCACACCAAGGTGTAGGCAACAATTATAAGATAAATGCTTTGAGAAAATGAAATAAACAAACCACTCAAAATAACACAAGGTGGAGGTAAGGCTTCCTATTTTCTGCCAAAGAGGTTTGGAAAATAATGAAATAGAAAACTAAAGCAACCTAGCCACACAACCTTGTCCTAATGACAAGTGGGGCAAACAAATAAGAAATTGTGGAAATTTAAAGAATGATCCTAGCCTTATGATTTTGGGGGTTGGCTTAGCCAATCTCACACCAAGATGTAGGCACTAAACTAATTACAAATGTACAGAAAATAAATACAAGAATGCAAGCCTCAAGGGACTCTCGAGGGCTTGGTACAATACTAGAAATATAAGAGAGAGGTAGGGAATTGTTACCCAACCAAAAGGAGGGTTCCTTGTGTGTTTTATGGCTGAATTTTCACAGCACTTCCCCTTGCACTGGTGAGAATCGGCAAAAAACAACAAGCTATTGCTTGCTGGAAATGTTGCAAAACACACAATAATGTTAAGAAAATTTTTGTTTTTACACATAAATTTTCTGCATAAAAAATTGAACAAGTTTAATATATGAAATTACCTATCCTAGAGTGTTAGCAATACCAAAATTTGAATATGAAAGAATAGAAAATAGAACTAAGAAAAATAGGAGTTTCAAGTGGGTTGTGAAGGCAAGCTTCGAGCTCAAAGCTAACCTTGCAAACCCTTGAGGCAACCTGCAATTTATGAAACAAACTTGTTAGATATGARWAAAWATGAATACAACAAACTAATTTGAGATATCCACTATTCTACTCATGTAAGTTCTACAACAACACTATTGTAAAACCAACTAGTTTGCTTGGGATATCTACTCAATATATCAATGAAAACTTCACAAGCAACAATATCACCTCCAATCCAAATGCACCAASACACAATCTTTAGTACACCAAAGTCCTCCAAAGCTCTTTCTTATTACCAAAGTAGGAAGTTGCRGCAAYTAATTGCTACAAGTTCCTCTCCAAAATGAGAGCAAGARTGAATGAAGCAAGGTGGGARAGATGAGARGTGTGAGGAGAGAATTTGGTAGCATAACAATAGYTCAAGAGATGGTGRWGAAATGAGGGTGAGAKKKCCTTCATTTATACTTGGAGAGGCAAAGTGACCCCTCTTGGATGAGATCCAAGTGTCAAACACCAAGCCAAAGTGAAGATCTCAAGGAGAGGGGCACACCACTTAGGGTTTTGGCATGTATTGGTGAGATGGAATGAGTTAGAGGGTGTGGGCMCMTMKCTCMAWGGGTGCACCSKTSSWAGSCTWSSAAGSSTGCACCCATKKAGMKAGKGKCCCACACCCTCTAACTCATTCCATCTCACCAATACATGCCAAAACCCTAAGTGGTGTGCCCCTCTCCTTGAGATCTTCACTTTGGCTTGGTGTTTGACACTTGGATCTCATCCAAGAGGGGTCACTTTGCCTCTCCAAGTATAAATGAAGGAAATCTCACCCTCATTTCACCACCATCTCTTGAACTATTGTTATGCYACCAAATTYCTCCAAAGCTATTTCTTATTACCAAACTAGGAAGTTGCAGCAACTAATTGCTACAAGTTCCTCTCCAAAATGAGAGCAAGAGTGAATGAAGCAAGGTGGGAGAGATGAGAGGTGTGAGGAGAGAATTTGGTAGCATAACAATAGTTCAAGAGATGGTGGTGAAATGAGGGTGAGAGTTCCTTCATTTATACTTGGAGAGGCAAAGTGACCCCTCTTGGATGAGATCCAAGTGTCAAACACCAAGCCAAAGTGAAGATCTCAAGGAGAGGGGCACACCACTTAGGGTTTTGGCATGTATTGGTGAGATGGAATTAGTTAGAGGGTGTGGGACATAGCTAAAGGGTGAGGTGGAAGGCTAGGAAGGGTGCACCCATGGAGAGAGGGGCCCACACCACATAAAAATGCATTGTCTAAGGTTTCCACAAGAGGGGGGCGCAAATCCTCGAGGGGCGTGAACTTGAGGAAATGGGTAGAGTGTCTAGGGGGTGTGTAAAGGGTAGGAAAAGGTTTGGGTATTTTGGGAATGTGTTTACTCATCATCTCCCACCTTTACTTTACTCATTTAGCTCACATTTACAAAAAATGACATTTTTACTATGTCATGACTAACAATTAAAATTGTTGTTTTGACTGACTTGGACTCCCTATGGACAAACACCTAGCAAAAGTTGTCCATATGAGATGAAACTTGGCCCAAGGGTGTAGGGGGTCTCATTCCATTTATTTTGAGCACAAATACTCTTATCAAAATCCCAAGGACCTAGTTTTTACATTTTTTATCAAAAATAATTAAAATTACCCAACCTTAGACAATTTTAATAAATTAAAAAAAAAAACTATCTAGACTCAATGGAATTCCGCAAAACTTTGAGAGATGTCTTACATGGTCATTTACATCAATCCTAAACACTAGATACAAGAGGACGAAACCATTAGAACGTCTTTCACCACTTTGGATGAATGATTTGTGGGAGTGAAAAACTCAAGGGAAATTAATAAGGTTGGTTAGGCCAAATTAATCAAATGAGAAAAAAAAACACTCAGTGAAAGGAACTCTTCTAATGATGAATTTCTAAGGCAAATGACCTAACTATGATCCATGTAGACCTATTACATTATTATCCCACGTAGAGGAGAGGGAATTCCAATTACAAAAATAGATGTTGAAGGCCAAAAATACCTTGTAGAACCAGGAAGTCTTTGAACTGGTAGCATATGATGATGCATATCTTCATGGTACATGGAGTTGACCCCCTAGTTTAATAAGTAGTCAACATGACTCTTGGCTAATTCCTCCACAAGGAATAAAGACATAATGAACCAACATTTTTTAGTTCCGTGATATGTTGCAAGCGTTTTTAGGCATGGACTTGGTGACCACATTATCCATCCGCTTCCGAGGGACAGTTTCATAAATTGGACCCCTTAATCCAATTGTTGCATTTCTTCAAACTAAGCAAAACACTAGTTCTCGAAATCAATGAGTAAAGAAACTTCTGAGGCATGGCACCCAGGAGTGAGGGGTGCTCTAGTTAAAATCATATCCCATTAATCCATCGGAGTCAACGCTTCCTCAATCCGAGTCTCAGTTTACATTTTATGCCCAGTTGCAAGTCGCATCCCAAACCATTTCAGGGACTCTTGGCCAACTCCTCCTCAGGGCATAAAAACCTAACAGAGCAACATTTTTTAGTTATGTGAGATGTTGCAAGCTTGTTTAGGCATGGATTAGGTGACCACATTGTCCATCCGCTCCCGAGGCATGGTTTCATAAATTGGACCCTGAAATCCAAATGTTGCATTGCTTCTTATTGAGCAAAACCCTACTTCCCAAAATCGATAAAAAAATCAACTTCCGAAGCATTGGACCTAGGAGTGAGGGGTGATCTAGATAAAATCCTATGTCAGGAATCCAACAAAGACGACAGTTCCTCAATCTGAGTCTAAGTTTTCGTGATATTCCCAGTTGCAAGTCGCATCCCAAACCATTTCGAGGACTCTTGGCCAATTCCTCCTTGTGGCATAAAAATCTAATGGAGCAGCATTTTTGAGTTCCATGAGATGTTGCAAGTTTGTTTAGGCATGGACTAAGTGACCACATTATCCATATGTTCCCGAGGGATGGTTTCTTAAATTGAACTTGTTATCCACCAAGTTGCACTAGGACATTATTGTTCAAAACTCAGAGTTCAGAAGTTCAGTCGATCGATAAAGACCAAATTTTTCACATTTTTCCATAAAAATTGTAAATAGAGATGTTGCATGATGAAATTGTAAAATCTCTTAGCCACCTTTGACTTAGGCATGAGTTGTTACTCTGGAGTGTTTTTTTTACTTATTAATTATATTTTGTCGTTTTCAGGGAATTTATAATTTACGAGTTTTTTCACTCAATTCCTCCAGAGCTGAAGTATATACTCATGGTTAGGCCTTAGAATGGATCTAAGCCTAGTGTCTAATGTATATTACCATGCTAAACATACTCCTAGAGTCTTATGAAAGTGTAATAAATCCCCCCTAGGATTTTTTTGATTTTTTTAGTTAATTAAATTTTTTCCGCAAAACGAGAATTTTTAATTAAAAAAATAAAGTTGTATTAAAAAAATGGTACTAGGGGACTTCGTATGCCTTAGGGGTGCTCATTTTTTGACCTAGAGCACCCATATTACCTAAGTACCCACTTGGTTGAATAAAATAGTGATTTTAATCACTTAATAATCAATTTTACTCAAAAAAACCCTAAAAAGTCAAATAAAATCAAATAAAATTAGCAAATGCAAAATTTGGGGAAACATGTGGGGACATGTTTTGGATGGATTAAAGCCCCAAAATGAAAGGTGGCAGAAAAATATTAACTCCCATTGGTCAAGGGACAAAAGTGAGACAAGTGTGTTGATGGTTTAGCATGTGCTCCTTAAGAGGGTGCGCTCCTCTTCAGAGGTGGCGCATTCCAAAAAGGGGCAGCCAACCTCTTGAGAGGTGGCATCCCCCATACCTCCTCATTTCTACAAGTGGTGAGTTATTTGAGTTGTGGGAGAGGTGGCAACCACCCTCTCCACACTTGTCATCTTTCTTCCTCCAAGTCGTGTGCCCTCCTTCTTGGGAACATCTCCACCCATTGCTCTATATTGAAGCATCCACCCATTGCAATATAGTTGGAGTTTGGGAATTGATGCTTGTAGTTGTACCATTTTAATACTTTTAATTTGGAATAAAGAGACTTTGGAGGTCAAGAAGGTGTGTTATACATCTATGTGGATGCTTGATGTCAATTTGTGTTTAATCTATGAGGTAATATTTGTCTAATTTCTTCTTTGGATTTGTTATCATAGCCTTTGAATGGATGCTATCATCTAGTAGGATAGGATTTATCTAGATTGTTGTTAATCATATTTTTCATTTATATTTAGAGGCTTTGATGTGCATGCATATTTGGTTAACTCACATACTCTTCAAGTTTCTTATGTAGGTGACACCAATTTTGTTAACAAGTTTATTTGCAAGATTTTAAAGCTTATAGGTTCTCATAGCTTGGAGTGGTGATGAAATTTGTTTGTCTCTTCACAACTTCAAGGATCTAAAGACTCATTCCCTCCTTAGCTCATTTAAAGACTCCATTGCCCAAGGGTTCCAAGGCTACAAGTTTCTTCCTTCTCTCTTTCTCAAAGAAAATCTAAATTTTGGTTACTTTGTTGGAAATGCAAGTATCTTAGATCTATTCTTATTTCAAATTCTGAATATCTAAGTCTACATGCATAAGATCAAATAGATCCAAGTTTGTATTTTCAAGTTTCATCTAATGCTTAGATCTAAGATAGGAAAAGTCTCATTTTAGCATGTTTTCTTTCAAAAAAATTATAAGTTAAAGGGTAGTTCTTTTCTTAAAGCTTTCAATTCCATATTTGGCAATTAGAGTGTCTTTATATTGTTGTTTTAAAACAGAAAACAAAGACCCTAAGGAGACAAACTCTTTGGCTTGTTCTTCTTAGTTCATTTTTGCTCAATTTTACACTAGTTTACTTAGTCAATTTTGGGGCTTTCCTACTAATAACCAAAGATACTTACAAAGTGTTTTTGGCCATCTTTTGTCTTTGTTTGCTTCTTTTTTTGTGTAGGTTTGCGAACATATAAGAGGAAATTATGTATGTTTTAGGCAAATTGGGAGCATCTGGGACCCCCGGGGGCACCCCTTTTCTTCAATAAATATTTGTAAAACGTTGTAAAGACTTGTGACCCCCCTAATGAATGGTCACAAGTCACTCCAATAAAGATTTGTGCAATTTCTTTAATAAAATCAGTGGGGCTACAAGCTCCCACTCTTCATCCCCCCTAGGGGAACGGTGTTTTTTGGTGATTGTCTCAATTTTGCAGTTTTAGCTTAGATTCAATTTTTACAACTAAGGATAAGCTAAAAGTAATATTTCAATTCATCACAAATTACTACTATCTCACATAAACAATAAAGTTAAATAAGTCTTCATATAGATTAGATTTCATTTGGAAAGTAAGAATTTAATTATTAGATTAGTTTTCTATTTTGCAAAGTAGAACATTAATTGCTAGATTATATTTTATTTCATGCAATTTCTTGTTTAAAATAAACAACTCCCCTTAGCTCCCAGTGCGGTTCCTGACCCTTCCAGTTGCAAGCTAGTCTCGATCTGCTGGGAGTAAGTTTCATACACGTTGGACTGGTCAGTGGTGATAGAATAATTAGGGAAATCTCAATAGTTGCTACTTTAATGCGTGGGAAAACGCCTAAAGGTGATCTGTGAAGTAAGGCGAGCCCTCTTGGGACTTGGTTTCCCACCCGTTTTGGATATCCGACACCTTTAGTGAACTTACTGGTGAGGTCCCTGGGGCTTCAGTAAGTTCTCCGCAAGTTTCCAAACAAAGAAGTAGCCTCTAAAGAGGCCACACAAACTTTCATTAATCTACCATCAATTTACCTTAATAAAATACATGATCTACATTGCCCACGATTACCTTTAACACACTGATTTCATTTACACACTTTGCAAAGCCATATGCTTCACTTTACTTTTCAGACGTTTACTTGGAAGTAAATTTGAATTCACTTGCATCTAACAATTGTGTCTTAAGTATCCTTTTATGCAAGTGTATGTTTGATATATATATCGTGGTGAATAATTGATCTGTGTATTTTTTACTTTATGTTGGTTAATGAAAGAATAAACTCCTAGATTTATTTCTTGTACTTAGTTTAGTTCAAGCCTTAGTATATTTGTTAGGGACTACCCCCTTTGGATTCGCTAGGAGTTAGCCTAGACGGAGGAGTTAAGGATTAGGTGGCAACACCTTAACTGTCACTTGCCCCCAAGGACACACTGAGTGGATTGAATATTTCTTCCACATCTCTTAGGTGTGTATAAGGCGACAACATTTTGGCACTGTTGCCGGAGATAAATCTTTCTATTCCTGGAATACGACTTTTGTTTTCTTTTTGCTTTTTGCTTTGTTTGCTTAGAATAAACTTGATCATATGGCGACTCCACTTCAAAAATAATTTGACAAAGTATTCTGCAAGGAGGAACTCACAGTTTTCTTAGCTTCATCATTCAACCCGAAGTTGTTTTTGGAGGAAGTTAGCCAAGCTTTCTTCTCGTAGGATCCTTAATAATTTTTGGGTCCCAGTCCATTTCTGATAGACTCTTTCTTTTTGCTTTTGATTAATAAATCTAGTTTAGAAATGGATGACATTTATAAATCTATTAATTTTTCTGCAATAAGTGGTTATCCACATGTGATTCCAGAAAAAAACAATTAAAAATTTGTCTTGTTTTCAAAGTAATAATATTGTTGATGTTAGACGTCATGTTAAGAAAGTTTCCCTTTGCTTTAATAAATGGTGGTGCAATGCCTTATATGAAGATGTGGGAATGAATTTTTTTATCTTATCTATTGATGATGATGATCTTGATTGATTTATAGAACTTAAGGATAAACATGTTAGTACTTACAATGAATTGATTGATGCTTTTATGGAAAAATGGAAGGAGAAGGACTCTCTGAACATAAACACAGTCAATTCAGATGTTAATAATTATGCTTCACCAGATTCTAATCAAAAGTTTAAGGAAGTCATTCAGGCCATATACTTTATCTATGCGACGCAGTTAAAGGCCATGAAGGCTCACTTTGTAGAGGCAAAAGCTTGTGTCAAATATTCAGACCCTATAGAGCCAGAGCTTCACAATGAACGAGAAAAGGAGTTTCACTTGGAAATTCTGGAAGAGCCTATAGATGAGTCATTAACCAATCATGAGGAAAAAAAGGATTTTGAGTTGGAAATGATTGAGTATCCAGATAATTCAAATCCCCACCCTCCTCCCGAGGAATCCATCTCCTCAAAGAAGATCTTCGACAGTTATGATGAACCTGAAACAATTAGTGAAGCATAGGTCTTGACAGTTCCAGTTCCAATCTCTCATTCGTCAAAAGAATTAATAATAGATCAAGTGGAAGACAACTCCAGTCTATCAATGTCAGATCATTATGAGCAGTGGTTGGGCTTCCACCATGACAATCCAATGTAGAGATTCATCAAAACTTTACAAGGCTTTCCAGACTTTAATGTTTGGTTGAATAAATAAATGCACGTGTTTCTTGGGTGGTATGATCCCAAGAAAAGAGCCAAGTTGATAAAACTTGGAAAAGTATCTTCAACGAGTCATCCCAGACAGGGATTTTTCAGACATTTGAGGTCTTGTTTCATCCATAACATGGTTGTTGCATATGTTTTCTACTTCATCCAGTTGGATAATGAGAAGTTCAAAACTACTAGTGAGGAGACAATTTTTCAGGCTTTCTTCAGTGAATCGTGATGCTATTGAGATGCCATGGGGCATCCTTTGTAACGTATCTCTAACCCTTTCCTCTGCATTTTAAATTTCATTTATGTTCACTTCCTTCTTTTATAATGTATAGTAGTTCATATTCATTTTTGTATTATATTTGTATTTACATGTATAATAATTGTGCAATTTCAATTTACACTTGGTCTTCATATACATGTGTCGTTGATGTTGTTTTTGGTGAGATGTTTGTGATGCAGGGATAGATTCTGGATGGAGCCAATGTTATCCACCAAGTTGCACTAGGATGGACTTCTAGTGAGCGGCCAAAGATTGAACATTATTGTTCAAAACTCAGAGTTTAGAAGTTCAGTCGATCAATAAAGACCAACTTTTTCACATTTTTCCATAAAAATTGTAATAAGAGATGTTGCATGATGAACTTGTAAAAGGTTTTAGCCACCTTCGACTTAGGCATGAGTTGCTTCTCTGGAGTTTTTTTTTTACTTATTAATTATCTTTTGTCGTTTTCAGGCAATTTATAATTTACGAGTTTTTTTCACTCAATTCCTCAAGAGCTGGAGTATATACTCATGGTTAGGCCTTAACATGGATCTAAGTGTAGTTTCTAATGTATATTACCATGCTAAACATACTCCTAGAGTCTTATGGAAGTGTGCTAAGTCCCCCTTAAGATTTTTTTTATTTTTTTAGTTAATTAAAAAATTTCCGCAAAACGGGAATTTTTAATTAAAAAGATAAAGTTGTATTAAAAAAGTGGTATTAGGGGACTTCATATGCCTTGGGGGTGCTCATGTTTGGACCTAGAGCACCCATATTACCTAAATACCCACTTGGTTGAGTAAAATTAGTGATTTTAATCACTTAAAAATCAATTTTACTCCAAAAAACCTCAAGAAATCAAATAAAATCAGCAAATACAAAATTTGGGGAAACATGTGGGGACATGTTTTGGATGGATTAAAACCCCAAAATGCAAGGTGGTAGCAAAATATTAACTCCCATTGGTCAAAGGACAAAAGTGGGATAAATGTGATGATGTTTTAGCATGTGCTCCTTAAGAGGGTGCGCACCTCTTGAGAGATGGTGCATTCCCAAAAGGGACAGCCAACCTCTTTAGAGGTGGCACCCCCCATACCTCCTCATTTCTACAAGTGGTGAGTTGTTTGAGTTGTGGGAGACGTGGCAGCGACCGTCTCCACACTTGTCATCTTTCTTCCTCCAAGTGGTGCACCCCTCCTCTCCAAGTGATGCGCCCTCCTCCTTGGGAAACTCCCCACCCATTGCTATATATTGAAACATCCACCCATTGCAATCTAGTTGGAGTTTGGGGATTGCTGCTTGTAGTTGTATTATTCTAATACTTTTCATTTGGAATAAAGAGACTTTGGAGGTCAAGAATGTGTGTTATACATGTGTATGGATGCTTGATGTCAATTTGTGCTTAATCTATGAGGTGATATTTGTCTAATTTCTTCTTTGGATTTGTTATCTAAGCCTTTGAATGGATGCTATCATCTAGTAGGATGGGATTTATCTAGCTTGTTATTAATCCTATTATTCATTTATATTTAGAGTCTTTGATGTGTATGCATGTTTGGTTAATTAACATACTCTTCAAGTTGTTTGTGTAGGTGACGCCAATTTTGTTAACAAGTTTATTTGCAAGATTTTAAAGCTTAGAGGTTCCCATAGCTTGGAGTGGTGATGAAAATTGTTTGTCTCTTCACAACTTCAAGGATCTAAAGACTCATTCCCTCCTTATCTCATCTAAAGACTCCATTGCTCAAGGGTTCCAAGGCTACAAGTTTCTGCCTTCTCTCTTTCTCAAAGAAAATCTAAATTTTGGTTACTTTGTTGGAAATGCAAGTATCTTAGATCTATCCTTATTTCAAATTATGAATATCTAAGTGTACATGCACAATATAAACTAGATCCAAGTTTGTACTTTCAAGTTTCATTTAATGCTTAGATCTAGCATAGGAAAAGTCTCATTTTAGCATGTTTTCTTTCAAAAAAATTATAAGTTAAAGGGTAGTTCTTTTCTTAAATATTTCACTTTCATATTTGGCAATTAGAGTGCCTTTATATTGTTGTTTTAAAACAACAAACAAATACCCTAAGGAGACAATCTCTTTAGCTTGTTCTTCTTAGTTAATTTTTGTTCAATTTTACACTAGTTTACTTAGTCAATTTTGGGGCTTTCCTACTAATAACCAAAGACACTTCCAAATTGTTTTTGGTCATCTTTTGTCTTTGTGTGTTTGTTGTTTTGTGCAGGTTTTCGAACATATAAGAGGAAATTATGTCTGTTTTGGGCGGATTGGGAGCATCTGGGACCCCTGGGGGCACCCATTTTCTTTAATAAATATTTGTAAAACATTGTAAAGATTTGTGACCCCCCAATGAATGGTCACAAGTCACTCCAATAAAGAGTTATGCAATTTCTTTAATAAAATCAGTGGGGCTACAAGCTCCCACTCTTCATCCCCCCTAGGGGAAAGGTGTTTTTTGGTTATTGTCTCAATTTTGCAGTTTTAGCTTAGATTTAATTTTCACAACTAAGGATAAGCTAAAAGTAATCTTTCAATTCATCACAAAGCACTACTATCTCACATAAACAATAAAGTTAAATAAGTCTTCACATAGATTAGATTTCATTTGGAAAGTAAGAATTTAATTGCTAGATTAGTTTTCTCTTTTGTAAAGTAGAACACTAATTGCTAATTATATTTCATTTCATGCAATTTCTTGTTTAAAATAAACAACTCCCCTCAGCTCCTAGTGTGGTTCCTGACCCTTCCAGTTGTGAGCTAGTCTCGATCTGCTAGGAGTAAGTTTCATAGACGTTGGGTTGGTAAGTGGTGATAGAATAATTAGGGAAATCTCAATAGTTGCTACTTTAATGCGTGGGAAAATGTCTAAAGGTGATCTGTGAAGTAAGGCGGGCCCTCTTGGGACTTCATTTCCAACCCGTTTTCGACATCTGACACCTTTAGTGAACTTACTGGTGAGGTCCCTGGGGCTTTGGTAAGTTCTCCACAAGTTTCCAAACAAAGAAGTAGCCTCTAAAGAGGCCACACAAACTTTCATTAATCTACCATCAATTTACCTTAATAAAATACGTGATCTACATTGTGTAAATTCTAACCTTGTACAATATCTACT
>ML797119.1:62127-72731 GCA_009831015.1 Picea engelmannii
TGTGTAATGCAGTGAGCCAGAGATATGGACATCCCTATGGATGTGCCCCTAGTGGATGAGCACTAGTGGGTGTATAAGATCCCTTGCTATATTTTTCAAGAGTCAGACCTGCCTATAACCCGAATTGTAATGTAAAGGGTACAGGTTGTCCCCACCTTAATGTGATTGGTAATTAATGTAAAAGATAATTAATCTGGTTAATATTAATTATATTGTGAGCTAGTGAGGGCGGCCATGTTGTGCCAATAAACACTTATGTTGATAGGTTCAGTATAGTATAAGTAAAGGTAAATTCCCATTGAGGAATCATATATTTCATGTGAGTTTGGAAATTTTAGCAAGTACATCTTCTTCGGAAAAGTGTGCACCTCTCTTGGGCGCTAGTCTTCTAGGGTTTGAGCACCCTCTTGTGTGCTAGGTATTATTGGTGGTGAAGGTATTTATCTTGAAGAATATAGCAAAGGATTTGGTTGGGTTTTCTTCCCTTGTTGAGAAGGGTTTCCCAAGATACTTCTTGTGTTCTTATGCATGGTGTTTCTTCTTGTGATCTTGGTTGTTGCAACATTATTGGTTATGGTTAAGACAAATGCTAAAATGTAATGAACTTCATGCTTAACCTTGCTCATAGAAAAATCAACACAACGCATGGCACTGCAAGGCATGAAAAGACATGGAATGGCAAGGCATGACATGGCATGGCAAGGCAAGGCAAAGTGATACACCTTGACACCTTTTATTACATTTTTATCATAATTTTCAACCTTTAGGGCTTGATGTATTGAATTTTTTCTTTGGAAGGATTGACATTTAGATGTGATCTAGTTGAATGACTATTGAGAGCATCTTCAAAATTACCTATAAACTAGTTAATTCTCAGAGGACCTTTGCAGCGTATTACAATGGGCCAAAATGTCCTAGAAAAATATTCATTTGTGAAATATAAGAGAAGAAGATATATAGACCAATTAACTCTCAAAGGATTTTTATAGACAAACGCAATCATATATAGCACAAAATGGAGAGGGTTGGCACTTACGTTTATGTAATAGAATTTACAGTTGATAGTTAAAATGTATAACAAATTTTTTTTACGATCTCGACTAACGTTTATTGGAATTGTTGCATGTTTTACAACATTGGAATGACTTATCATTTGTAACTTATTTCAAATTTTATTATGGTATGTGCACTTTGATATGATGTAATATGATTATGGTTTTGTTTCATGTGTTGTAATATTATAAATACAACACAAAAATTACATATTGCATGAAATAAATAATAATTTTTCATTTTGAATGTTTTTTTTTTGCAGAACACGGGTCTTCCAGGAGATCCAGTTGATCCTCGTGAGATAGATCCGGATTATAATGGGTCTGATACATACATGGGATATGTTGATGACGAGGCAGATGAAGAAGACACTGTGAATGACAACGATGATGACCACATTGATGATGATCAAGATAATGATAATGACCTAGTTGTTGGTAGTAGCCAGTGACATTGATCATATAAACTCCATCATGGATCATTGTTGATATATCGTTATGATGTCTATTTTCATGTTTACTATCATATGTATCATTTTCACCTGCAATACCATATAATTGAGTTTTATCATTTTGACTTATATCATTTGGGCATACATCATCTTAACTTACGTCGATTGTTGGCCATGTATCATTCTGACATGTTATTGATCTACTGTCATATTTGACTTTCACTTGTTGTAGTTATATATGATGATGATCTTATCAATATTAAAGATATAAGTTGTTTAACATGATACTTATCTAATATTGATATATTTGACTAGTTTTAATTATAAATGATGATCATGTTATAATCATTATCTTGTTATTTTATATATGTTGTATATTTTATTTAGATGGAGATTTAATAAGTATAATGATGTTGTTAGTTTGTATGGATGTCCAGTTCCCTAAAAATTCTTTATAAAAGCTATCATATAAAATACGTCAAATGCAATATGAATTACTCTATAATAATATAAGTTTTTTAAGATGCATGATATATTTAACTAATAAAATTGAAATAAAAAAAGTTAAATTATTAAATGGAAGCTAAAAAGGACACAACATGAGTCGTTAAAATGGAAGCAAAATGTGGCTCTAAAATGGAAGTAAAACTCGACATTAAATTTGAAGCCATACTTGGGAGCTATTTTTGGATATAAGTAGGAAGCTAAATTGGTTGCTTACCAAGAAGCAAAACTGGATGCTAATTAAGAAGCAAATCCCAACACTAAAAGGAAGCAAACCCTGGACCTAAAAAAGAAGAAAAACTAGATGCTAAAAAGGAAGCAAACCTTGGAACTAAAAAGAAGAAAACCATGGAGCTAACAAGGAAGCAATTCTGGAAGTAAAAAAAGATGCAATAATAGAAGCACATCTTGGCGTTAATTTGAAAGCCAAACTAGAAGCTATATTCGATGATACACTAGAAGCAAAACATGAAGCATGATTGGGAGCTAAAATAGGCGCCACACCTGGAGCTAAACTAGACGCTAAACCAGGATCTAAATTAGGTGCCACACCTAGAGCTAAACTAGGCACTAAACTAGGAGCTAAACTAGGTGCTACACTAGGCGCTAAACTAAGAGCTAAACCAGGATCTAAATTAGGTGCCACACCTAGAGATAAACTAGGAGCTAAATTAGGTACCACACCTTGAGCTAAACTAAGCACTAAAAGAGGAGCTAAACCTAGAGCTAAACTAGGTGATAAACCATGAACTAAACTAGGAGCTACACTTTGAGCTAAACTAGGTGCTAAACCAAGAGCTAAATTAGGCACCACACCTAGAGATAAACTAGGAGCTAAACCAAGAGCTAAACCATGAGCTATTTTGGGCGTTATTTAGGGAGCTATATCTCAAGTTAGGCGCTAATCTACGCACTAAAGAGGGAGAAAAAATGGTCACTAAATAAGGAGCAAAACTGAGCGCTAAAGAGGGAGAAAAACTAGGTGCCAAAGAGGGAGCAAAACCTGGCACTAAAGAGGGAGCTAAATTGGGCGCTAAACTAGGTGATAAATCTCGCACCCAGGTGAACACGTCATTTAGCGTCGGGTTTTGCACCATCCCATTGGCCCAATTCATGCACTCAAATGCATTAATTCCAGCACTAAACTATGCGCTAATGACCTATTTTGTTGTAGTGTGTGGGAGTTCTTTTAGGTTCATTCTCAACAACAACAATACTATTGCACCCATTAATAATAGTGCTTCCAAACAACAAATCCCCTCAACAACACCATTACTCCTCAAACCATATTGCATATATCCTTCTCAAATATAGTATGCACACCCGCATCACTCATCTCACTCACAAATATCAAGTTTTGGGCCAAACTTGGAATATCAAAAACATCATGAAGGGTTTTAACCCTTAAATAATTAATCAATAATTAGACCGTTAAAATTCCTATGATTTTAGTCATTGAGTCATCTCCTAGGAAGACATTACCTCCATTATAGTTTTCAAATTCACAAAACCACTCCCTAGTAAGGAGTCATGTGAAAAGATGGAATTGAATCAATCATCCATTCACCGAGATATGAATGTGTACTTGTAGATGGTAAGTACACATCCCCTCCTTATGAGAAAGCCTTCCCTTATGTGGAAGGAACATCATCGTATCCATTACATTTATCAACTATTTGTTAATCTAAAATATTTTTTTTCATTCTCAACTTCACCACAAATCCAACATTTCGTTATTGATTGTCCTCGATATTTAGATCTACCTCTAGATTTCGATTTGCCCCTTAAAAATTATTTTTATTTCTATCTATAGGGAAAACTTTCACAAACAAGGCATCCTTGATATTACTATCCATGTTTTTTTGCATCATTTATTTTGATAAAAAGGATACAATGACAACATCAAGCTTTAATGTCATTGCATTAATTCCAATAGCTACAACTAGGCTATCTCATGAATTTGGTGAAGAACACATTAGACTAATGCACGTATCTTCTTCAAAACATTTAATATCAACAAACAACAACTAACTTACCATAGTGTAAAGGCATTGAGATGCTCCATCATGGAGCCACCACCATTCATTCTTAGGAGGTACAACATATTTTGAAGGAAAAAATTGTTTACCAAGGATTTAGATTAATACAAAGCCTCCAACTTATCTTATAATGACTTGGTTGTAGCTTCTCTCAAGACATTTAGTAACACTGAATCTAAAAGGCATAACTAATTATACTCTTTTTCTTCCTATCCAACTTTGTTTAGTCTATTATAGCCATACCTGTAGGTGTAGTACCAAGATCCATATAAACCCTTTTTTTTGTCTACAAGAATGTGATCCATCTTGAGCTTCGATAATTCAAAGATTTGAATATTACATTTCTCAAACTTAATTCTATAACTATTGGTTGTTCTCTTTTACACATGAATCACCACTATAGAGCTCCCATTAAAACTATGTTTGTCACAGACCCAAGATAAACTTGCTCTGTCAAGAATGAGCTAAACCATAGTAACAAAGGTGTCCCCTTGAACTTAGTAACCTTGCTTTAATACCAAATGTAAGTTTTAAACCTTTGCAAGTGAAGCAATGCATACAAATTCTTGAGCAAAACAAAAAAAACAACAACGACACACAAACAATACATGAATATTTACCATGTAAACCCTTAATCAAGAAAAACAACCTAACTTAGAGCCACACCTCTATCTTCTTCAGTATTAGCTTAATTGTTCACAATATAATATTTAGGTATGCCACAACATCCAAAACCCTAATTCACTAACCTAGATTAAATGAGTGCACACTCCACATGCTACAACTAATGCCTCATGCACGAATGAATGGGCTTACATGCAAAAAATATAACACATCTACAACAATTAATAGGTAATTGAAATAGAGAACAAGGATGAAGAGTTCAACATTTGCATTTTAAGTGTAGACATTGAGATCAGATTAGCACCTATAGAAACTGAAACTAAGAAGGAAACTATTTATCTTTTCATACCAAGTTGAGGGAGCTTTCCTAAGACCATAAAGTGACTTCTTGAGGTGACAAACAAGGGCAGAGTCAACATGAGAAAAAGTTGGAGGTTGTTGTGTAGATTTATTAATTCAAGTCCCTATGTAGAAAGGTGTTTTTGATGTCCATCTGACATGCTTCTGAACCTTGAGAAGCATCAAGTGAAATGACAAGCCAATCCATCTTTGCAACAAGGGAAAAAGTTCACGAGTAAAAAATAGCTTCATCCTGGGAGGAACCTTTGGCAACATTGTAGGATTTAAATTTTTCCATTCTTCCATTTGCTAAAAACAAAGTTTTGTAGATCCACTTGCAACGATCAACCTTCAAGAAGAGGAGAAAGATCCCAAGAGTCGTTTTTAAACAAGGAGTGCATTTCTTCTTTCATATCTTCTTCACATTTAGGTATACCACTTTCTTCTTCATAATTCTAAGGATATTTAGTCTCAATGTGCTTGGCCTAAGAGATGAACCAACTGAATAAAACTAAGATCCGATCTTGGGAGAATCAATCGGATCATCAACTAAAGTACCAACAACTTCCCTTGATTTTTAGACCCATTTCATAAGTGAAGTAGTTGGAGGTGCAATATCATTGGACTAAACTAGGGGAGAAGGGGGGGCTAGAGGCTATGTTGTGTGCTCATGATTCAAGGAATAAGAATGCAAGTCATGGAGAAGTAGTATAAGAAGAGAAAAGTGGAAAATAAGAAGTTGTAAGCATGCAATCGAAGAAACGTTCATCAAATCGAACACCTCACTGAAATATAACCACTAAAGTGTAAGGTACAAAAATCCTATAGGATTTAGCATCTTTAAAATATCCAACAAAGATACATTACTAACATTTAGGTTAAATTGATTCATGCTTTTCATTTGGCCTATGAGCTCAAGCTTCATAGCTAAACACTTTGAAATGGCTTTCGTCAAGATTGATCGTAGACCAGGCTTCTTCTTGAGTTACATCAATTATTGCCTTGGAGTATGGTTCAAAATATAATTAACAAAATTTATTGCTTCAGGCCAACACCCAAGAGCTAATTTTTTATATTGAACGACATAGTTAGCCATTTATTTAAGTGTGTGATTTTTAAGTTCAACTACACCATTATGTTGTGGTGCATAAGGCACAATATGTTGTAATTAAATGCTCTATGTTGAGAAAAAAATGATGAAGTTTTTATGGACATATTATCGATCATTATTGGTGTGAATTATCTTGATTAGATGGTCAAATTGGTCTTCAACTAGTGTTTTGAAAGAAACAAAAATATTGAAAACTTCACTTTTTAGTTTAACGAAATAAACCCATGTGCGTTGAGTGTGATATTCAATGAGTGAGAATGTATCGTACACTTGGAAAAGATGGAGGGGGGAATGGTCATTTACATCATTGTGAACCAATTCTAATGGTGCTTGTGCTTGCCATGATTAAATAGATGGAAATGGATTTGTGATGCTCACTCAAGACACAAAAATGACACAAGCCACTATTGCACAAGACAAGGGGTAGATCGCACACCATATGGTGCTTTCAGAGTTGTTGCAAGTAGCAGTTGTTCAAATGACCAAACCACTCATGCAAAGTTTGTTCAAGTCATCAGTGTGAGCATTGAAGATTGTGGCGGGTGATGAGGGTTCATAGATGTCAAACTTGTATAGCCCTATATAATCACCAACATGTCTTAAAGCTATTATGTTGGAGTACTTCACACACAACTAGGATTTATTTTTCCTAAGGTTTTTCCTATGTTTATTATTCATTATCCAGTCTCCTAAAGTTTAGGAAGAATATTCCTCTAGGAGAATATTCTATTCATTTTTCACTTCAGTTTGATCGCTTGAGTGGATTCTAGATGCTACATTGGGATTATCACCATGCAACATTGGGATCATCACCAACTAATGCACATTGTCCTTGGTATCATCACCAGACTAACGCATTACTCATGATTCCCTGAACTCCTCACTTCACTCTATTTCAGTCAGTTAACTGAAGACTGATAGACTAGTTAATTCAGACTAGGTGGCAGTTCACTCCCATAACCACCTGAGAGACTAGACTAGGTGGCAGTTTACTCCCGTAACTGTTGGTGTGTGTCCAAATCACTCTAAACCACCACTATGGCTCATTAGATACTCATGTACCCTATATCTATTTTAAACTATTCACTTTTTGATTGTGGAATACAGTTAATGAGAATTCTTCCATTCTTTCTCTCTTGCTTCTTCTTTCTCAATTTCTCTCTGCAAATGTGTGTGGTATTTTCTAGCTATATTTTTTATGTGTAGGTTCAACACATTTACATGGTATCGGAGTTGATGGACTGCTAAGAAAAAGATACACCAAATTATTTTTGCAGGTATTGAAGATTGAAGAACGCAAAAAAATATGGATTATTCGTCGGCAATACTTCTCACACCTCATAACTATTTGGAATGAAAGCCAAAAATTCCGCTTCAGCTCAGATGTAGAAGCTTGTACCAAATAACTATGGTAATGGAAGTAGATCATGATTTCGTCGATGAGAAAAATGACTTTCTCAATTGACAAGATATGACCATAGGATTTATCTGCTTGTCTATTTCTCCAAAAATTCTCCACCAAGTATATGATGTCTCACAAGACTCAACTCCAAATGATTGGAGAAATTTCTATTTTCGGCACACTAGTTCAGCGGGAGTAACACTAGTTCAGTGGGAGTTAACTAACTAGTTCTATTTTAGACTTTCTAATCTTAAACCATCATTATTATGCATGCATTCCTAATTATAGGATGTCATTGCCTATATGAGTGAAGATCACTCAATCATTCATACGATCATAATATACATTGATTCTCATTCTTCATTGTGTATCTCTCTTCCTTTTCTTGATAATATTTTTTTGTGTATGCTTTAGCTAGGTCCCATGTGCAGGTTTCCATGAAACACTAACATGGTATCAAAGTCGAGCTGCTTGGAGCAACCCGGGCAAGCCAGGGAAGAGCAAAAGAGTCCTTGAGTAAACCTAGTTTCTGCAATCGTCGCGGCCTATCCCTATCGAAAGGTGCGACAATTGGAATCACCACGGCCTATCCTTGTCGAAGGGTGCAACGATCACTCTCAGACTTAAGAAATTTTCTTTTTCCAAGCATCGTCGCAGCTTATACACAACCAAGGTGTGATGTTTTCGCATTGTGTTATTCATCTAGGGTGAGACGATTCCGTTTTTCACAATCGTCACATTATGTCCTTCTCTAGGGTGCGATGATTTATCATCGTCGCACTTTATCCTTCTCTAGGGTGCGACAATTCAGCAACCCTCCAAAAATTGGTTTTCTGCAGTAAAATTGTGATATCTCGAAATTTGTGATCTGGGTCGGGCTGAAATTTTTATCAAAGACATATAGCATAGGGATTCTCATGCTCACCAAAAATATCCAAAACCCACATCATATTTTAGGAGATATAGTTGTTTTATCATATATAGTTGTCATAGCACCATCAGTCATATCTCGGAATCCACGATCTGGGTTTTCAAGATCTTTTCAAAATCAATAGCAGGATGGAGGCGATGCAACTTATTCAATCAAGTCTAGTGATAATACTCACACCATACAACTATTTTGAATGGAAGCTGAAGGCCGCATTCCAACTCAAAAGAAAAGGATTGTATAATTTGACAATGGCGATAGAAACAGAACCTACATCAGTGCTTTAGAAGACCAGATGGGAGAACCATAAGGATGAGGCTAGAGGATTACTTCTTGAGTTAATATCCATTGATCTGTGGTTTCATGTTGTCGCATGCAAGACTCCAAACGAGATCTGGACCACCTTGGAAGGACTCTTTGGAAATCAGGATGAGATGCGAGGTGATATGTTTGAGGTAGAGTTGAATACCTTAGACCCTAAAAGTTTTGATAATATACATGATTTTTTAACTAAATTTAAATCTTTGATATTGAGTTTGGGTGAATGTGGTATTGACAAGTCTACACAAGAGAAACAACTTATTCTAAAAATCTTGGCCAAGCTAGGACTAAAATACGATGTATATGTCTTTTGGGCACAAATTGGAAAATGCCTACGATGACTCAATTCATTGAGTCTCTTACACAAGAGAAGACAAAAAACATACAGATAAGCCTCATGAAAGATCCCAAAGCACATGCACTCACCATGCATGATGGAAAAGGGTCATCCAAACAGAATGGGAAGGAGGAATATTCCAAACCCTTTAATGATTCTTCAAGTTCCAAAGACTCTTCAGATTCCAAGAAGAAGAAGAAGAAGGGAAAGCAGTGCACTTACTGCAATAAATCGAATCATGAAGGATCCACATGCATGAAGAAACAGATCGATCTTATGGCACAGGCACTTCAACAGAACAACCTTGGAAACTTCATTCTAGAGGGAGTCAAGAAGCAAAAGGAAGAAAACCTTGCTCCTAAGAAAGGTAATCATCATGCTCTTGTTGCAATTAATTCCTCATCTGATTCATGGATTATATATTATCGTGCATCCCATCATATGGCAACGAAAGAGGAAGTTTTATCTTCTTTGAGTCCATGCTCAAGACTGCTATTCTCATGGGGGATGATACTCCGATAGTAGTAGTAGGAGAAGGGAGAGTGGAACTCCACAATGGCAGTTTTGAGAATGTTTTACATGTTCCAAAGCTTTCTATGAATCTGCTCTCAGTTTATCAGATCATTCAGAAAGGTAAAATGGTTGAATTTGCATCAGATTCAGTTTTAGTAATTGACATGCATGACAATTCCATCATTGCAATTGGTGAGGTGGATCACAAGTCAAGGTTGAATAAATTCACTAAGTTTTCTGATGATGAATCCTCTATTCTACTTACACATAAGGAGAGTACTTTGCATGCACCTCTAGTGCAACATGCATATACTCTTGTGCTTCCATCAGTTTCATACATTAGAGATGATTCCATACACTAAGATTTTGTACATGGAAATAAGTAGGTAGTACATCCAGATAAGAAGCCAGTGTCGAAGCTTCAGTAGATTCCCAAGAAGGCACAGACCACACTTAAGCCAACAAGAAACCTTGCAGGGAATCCATTGGATTCGAGGAGGACTCGATCTCAGCATGAGGAGTATTCTCATGTATTTTCATCTTCAGAACCTGTGATGCCCATGCATTTCTATATGGTTCAATCTACTGATCCTCAGACCTACAATAAGGTTGTGGGAAATCCATTATGGCAAGCAACCATGCAGGAGGAGCATGACTCTCTCCTAGAGAATCAAACTTGGCATCTAGTTCCACTTCCACCAGAAAGGAATATTTTCAGGTGCAGATGGGTCCACAAGATCAAGAGGTACAAGGCTAGACAGGTTGCCAAAGGACTTCATCAGATCCATAAATATTTTCGCGTCTTCACGAAGACTTTCAGTGAGAAAAAGTTTCAGACTTTGTGGGATCGTCTTGCAGTGAAGAACATAGTTGCCTAGTAGCTGCCATTTTCTTCTTTTGATACATTATCTTTTGAGGGGGGGTTTTGTTCCCACGTGGTTTTCCCTCTTTCTTCATTTTTATTCAGTGTTCATTAGTTGCA
>ML797119.1:107193-134786 GCA_009831015.1 Picea engelmannii
TCATGGTATTTTCCAATAGAAAACTTTTGGATCCTTTCAATGCCTCCTGCTGAACACATGATATAATCTACTACACTTCTGCCATTATGGGTGAAGCATGTCTCCCCATCTTCTCATCCTTTTGCAGATTATTAGGTTGTGGTGTTACATATAGTCAACAGCACCTCACTGAAATGTGTCACCTCATTATCTCCATCTGCAGAATTCCTTTCCCATTCCTTGTCATCCTCTGTAAAAGCTAAGACCATAAATTACTACCTAAAGTTAATCAATAAATTATATTTGCATATTGATATTGTGTTGGACCAAAAAGGTAGAAGTTTAGAGCATTAGGATAGAAAAGCTTATTTTAGCCAAGTTTCACATAATGTGACTGTAAATCGAACTGTTCAGGTGGATGGAGGTTTTTCTGCAATAATTATTGCATGCAGTATTAAAATTTCTTCAAATGATTTAGGAGGTAGCTATTTTTGGTAAAACATGGTAAGTTCAAAATCAAATACAATATTTAGAGGGAGATATTCAAAGTTTATGAAATGGATTTTTTCATCCCTATTTCTGTTTTCCTATCCCGTTGTTCATTATTATAATTAATTTGATCTATCACAACCATTTATGAAGATTCAGGATTCTTGCCCTCCGAGCAACATGTGCTTTTTTTGAGGAGACAGCATATTGATTTCAGATTTCTTCGAGTACAGAGAGGGGGTTTAGGGCTAGTTGGGGGTCAAAAGTACTTCCCATTAGTAAAATGAATGAGAATTATATGCTTTCTGCAAGACAACAGCACAAGGGTTCTGTGCTATGATCTAATGTTATTAAATATGGACTAATTAATTTCGTCACAGCTTGAGCTAATTTAAGTGGTTGTCTAACTATTTTTTAATCTGCTATTTATAATGTGGCCAGACATTTGAGTACATTGGATGATCCTTTAGTTCGTACAAAATGGATGAAATGCAAGAAAGATCTTTCAGAAGAAATAGAGATCATAAAGCAGTTGGATGCAGAAAGGCAAGCCTTCAAGGAGGTTCCAGGAACAGTAAGACCTACATCGCCTGGCCTTCCCTCAAAGTCATTTATGTTTCAACCTGTAGAAGAATACTCCTATTCAGGTGGTAATATGGATGATCCTGATGTTTGGAGACCACCTAACCGAGATGCTCAACAACAATATGGCAGCAGGAGACCAACAAGAGCAGGTCAGATGGCTGCTCAGTCCAGAAAGGATGCTTCATGGTCCCGCAGCTCTTCCAGGGGAGATATGAAGGGTATTGGAGCAGCTGTTGGCCGTGGTTCTAAAGGTAATGCTGCAAGCACTTCAGGAAGAGCTGGTCCAGGAGGTCGATCATCAGGCAGTTCAGGACAACAGGGGAAAAAGGGTGCCACTGCTAATCGGTCCACTCCAAACAAGAGGGATTCTCTGGTAATAGCTTAACTAATTATGCACCTGTTTAGTTCTCTTATAAATGCCTCTTCTTTTTCATTGGCACAGCTATAAATACAGCTTTCTTATTCATTTCTCCAAGATTTGCATTTTGCTTGCTTCCTATATTTTTCAAACTTGTATTTTAAATTAGATTCAAACTGGATTGAAATGGGATGTCTAACCATCTTGTTTTTCTGTATCTTACTGAATTGCATTTGATTATTAAAATTGTTCCTATACAGCTGAAATATTATTTCATGGTCACCTCGGCTTGATGTTTTAGCTTCTTTCAACTTAGTAGGTTGAAGAACATGTTGTTTTTGAGGGTCAAAATTTCTCTGTGATTGTTTCAATAGATTGTTCAACTATTATGTTCTTGAGACATCATACTTGTCAGTAGGCCCATCTCCTTGTGACTTAATGTCTCTTCTTTGTTCTCACGGGTTTCAGCAATGAGGACCTTTGACCTTCTTGCACGTTCAGTATTTATTTCTTCTCTTATATTCGTGAACTGGATCAATGTTAGGCTTTAGCCAACTTCAATTAGCATAGAAATCTCGAAGTGTTTGATGATTTTGTGACATGTAACATAGAGTGACATTTAAATGTTGAGGTGGGGGGTTAGGTGGTTAAATCACCATAACTACTTAGAGGTGTTATAGATTGGCATGAAACACGACGTAAATGTGTGAGATAATAACATGATGTAAATAGATTTTATGGCATAGATAATAAAACCTATTTCTTCTTTTCCCTCCACCTTCATGCATTTGCATCTTTAATTTTTTCACAGTATAAGAGCATGATACCAATTCTGGAGCCGTGTTAGAAGTTAGAAGAAAAGAGCATGGTGTCAGATGAGAGACAAGGTTCAAGGACTGAATTAAATTTTGTATAAAATTCAAACTCTATATCTAAGTCGTGGTTCATGTTCATGTTCGAATTCGGCGACAATGAAATTCAAAAAATATTTGCTGATGCAAAAATATATGATAAAATTTGCCATTAAGTTTGGCAAAAAGAATTAAGCAAACTTTGTTATAACTTCCTGAAAATATTTCCATATAGGAGAGCGGGTTATTTTCTCTTCCACATGACCAATGGAGATTTAGTTCCTGGAAGATATATGCTTTACTTTCTATCAAGAACTCCTATGTAATTTATGTACAGGTGGGTTACCAGACTTGTGGATAGAGAATGTTATCCTTTTGAAGAAACAAATATTCTTCACAGTTTGCTATAATCTTATGAATGGTCATGAGAAGCTCTTGGTGTCATATTTCTCATGCAAATGTCCTAGAATTTGCCATTTTACTACAAGCCATTGCCCGTAATTTAAATTTACACAAGAAACTGAGCCATACATTGTGCATGTATTTTTTCCTGGATAGATGTATTTTTGGCTGTAATTTCTTCAGACAAGATGCTTGCAAATATCCTTGTACAGCAAGTGAGCCCTTCTGTAATTTGGGAGAATTAACAGTGGACTGTAGCTTGCTTACAACACTCTTGTAAGATCCCTTTGGCTAAGAAGTTGTGGGTTGGAGGGGTATCTATTCCACCAAATTTGCCCAAGACTTGCACCAGTCCCCAACTGCTTCTAGAAGCTCTTTTGCACAGGTAAAACAATCCATGAGGGTCAAAACATGTCTCTGTGGATTTGAACCTTGGTGGGAATAAAATCATCATCCCACTTAAACCATTGATTTGGATAGATGTTTGGGGCCATCTCTATTAAATAAGGCCCATGTAGTAGATATAGTGTGAAAACAGTGATTGTAAGGCTTACTAGAAGGTTCCACCTACTAGAAAGTTCCTTCACTAGAAAATTTCCAGAAAGTTAGATAGAAACTATATAAAGAAGTAGAAGCAAGGTAATGGGATGTTTTGTTAAGCATATTGTAATTGGAGGTTTGCTTAGTTGGAGGTTGCCTCCTTGAAGAGGCAAGTGAACATTGCTTTCATCAATAAAGGTCTTGCTAGTTGTGGTATTTTGGTTGTCCCACAAATTGCCTATTACTGTTATAATTTTTCATATTCGCTCTAGATCTTGCTATAGTCTGTTATTTCTGCTGGAAATCTTATATTTTGTTAATAAGGAACACAACAACTGGTATCAGAGCACTTTTCTGAGCTGAGTTCTTTAGAGATTGTTTTTTAGGCTAGAGATGTATTTTGACGTCTATAAATAACACAATAATTTGTTGTTCAACGAGTAAATCCGTGGCGGAGGAAGAATACTTGCAGGAAATACAAGTGAGATCACTTGGTTGGACTCCCTTGTAACCCTTGTTGGTATCCCAGTGAGTAGTACCGCATCGGACAACTCCTGTATATTCATTGGAATTTCACTTCCACGTACCCTTGGGTATATCAGAAGTCCCCTAGGTTACCTGCAGCCAGCTTTAAATAAGCCAATTGACTGTCTTGTTGCTATAGTGCACCAAGAATAACACTTGGGAAGATTACTCTTTGAGTCTCTAGTACCTGGGTAATCTAGTACAACTAAGGGTATGGTTGAGCCTCCTTGATGCCCTGAGAGGTTAACCCGAGTACTACTATTGGACCCCGCACATATTGACATTCCCTTGCCCTTAGGACCTTGGAAACCTTGTCCTTTGTTGCTAGTCCGCGAAATTCCTACACAATTTGTCGTATTGACAATTTGGGAATTCTGTTAGCGAAGTGATGTTTAGGTGTGAGTACAACTTCGCTAGAAGTACAAAGATATGGGTCCTACCCACACCCTTATTTGAGACCTATCTCAATACAATCCTTGTGTCGAGCTAATCGTTGTGGTGCCACAGAGTGCTAATTGCATTGGTACCATACACTAGTAACCCTTTTTTTGTGGACCCACACCTCCATGGCTACTACTTGAGGATTAGATCTCTCCAACAAAGTATCCACTTCGGAAACTCTGTGTGATGAGTTGCAACATAAGATTAACTGCAGCCACTCATATGCTTAGAAAAATCTGGATGACCTCTGTGACAAGCTAGCCAACCTAGAGTCACTACTTGACTAGATGTCCAAACTCACGACAATGTAGAATTAGATCTTCACTTCACAACCCTTAGGTTATTAATGGCTGGAACAACCTCCTGAAAAGGAAGGTACTGAATCATCCAATCCCTGCGGGCAACATTCCACCTCACTTGTTCGTGAATAGATGACTAACATGTGGAATACACTTCCTAAATTCGATCTCAACAAATTTGATGGGTTTGACCCCACAAGGTGGGTCATTTAGATGGAACATTAGTTTTCCCTGCATGGCATCATATATAACTTGTGGAAACTTTGTGTGGGTGTCTTATATTTGGATCCTGAACATTGGCAATGGTGGTAATGGCATAAGAAATCCCACAAAGATTATATTGCTTGGCCACAATTTGTCTCAGATCTCTATGCACACTTTGAAATAGACACTTATTATTTGGGATGACTGACCAAGCTTAAACACTGGCACAATCAAAGATTTCATATAAGCTTTTGAGCAGTTGGCCATATGCACCGAAGGCATGCTCGATACTTTTTTCAAGGAATACTTTATTAGTGGTTTGAAAGAAGAGATATGTGCACAAAGTCTTAATGGCTCCTCCTACTACTTGGTTGGAAGCCTCTCAAAGAGCTTGGGAAGCCCAAAAGGTGGTGAATGCTCAAATAAAAAAGAGCCCATTGATTCCCTATCCTCGTCCCGCTATTTCCCTCCCCATCAATCCCTCTCTGTCCTCTCCACCTCTTGAGATCCACAAGTTAACTAGAGCTGAAAATTGCAGAATGCCAGCTTAAAGGTCTCTGCTAGAACTGTGATGAGAAATAGTCCCCTAGTCATAAATGAAAGGAGTGAAAACTCTTTATGGCCAATTCAGAGGACATTTATGATGACGAAGTTGAAGCTGCACTCTTGGAGGTCCTTCATCCATTTGTTGAAGACATTCCGTTGCCTAGTTTGTAGGATGTTGAACCATAACTACTTGCATGTGTTGACTGAAATTTCTTCTCCCCAAACCCTCAAATTGATTGGCTACATCAAACATTGCAAAGTCATTGTCTGAATTGAGAGCGGTAGCATCCAAAACTTCATTCATCGACGTGTAGCCCAAGAAACTCACTACTACATCCATGGTGTGAAAAAATTCCAAATCATGATTGGTAATGGAGGTTCTATGAAATGGGGTGGTCGTTGTGAAAATGTGACGCTTCAAATTGGTGATTATCCTTGAAAACCCACATGTTTGCTATTGAAATAGGTGGTTGGGACATTGTCTTGGGGGTTGAATGGTTAGGAACATTAGGTCCTATCACCATGAATTTTTGTGAGTTATACATGAATTTCCAGTAGGAGGGGCATAGCTCCAGAGATCATCAACTCCCACTTGTTGATGTTTGGTAGCTGCGAGAGGTACTTTCCCTCCTAGACGACCTTTCTTAGACGAGAAGAAGATTCTGGAAGCAAGAGAACCATTGAACAAATGTGGAAATACCCCAGAAGAGAAGTCGACCCAGAAGAATAAAGAATAATGAAGTGACACCATCCCAGAGGAGAAGTCGGCCCAGTAAGGAGGTCAAAAAAACTATAAATACAAGGTGCCTTGGCTCATTTGATACACTCACACTCTCTCATCTACAGAAAAGGAAGGCACAAGTCTGAGGAAGCTAATGCAACAACTGCAGTAGCAGAAGTTTTTTATTGTTTAGTCTTTGTGGTAACTCTCTCTTCTGCTCTACCCTTAGTAGAGGTGCGCTACTCTTGTATGGTGCTGTTGCTGCAGTTGGGGTGGTATTTTTGGTTGTATCTTTAACTAGCCATTGTGGTAGGGTTTATCTGTTGGTTCATGGTTGGATTTGTTTGGACGAAATCTCTCTAAGAAAGGTTGGTTGGGTTTTTCCCCCATTTGGGGTTTTCCCAGGATAAATTCTTGCGTCTTCTTGTGCTTGTTACTGCTGCTCTTATTTTGAGTACATGATATAAATGCTAATGTGAACGAAGATCTAAATATACTGGTAAACCAAATTGCTCTGTAAACGTGAATAAAATCTAACACCACCGTATGGAAAAGCTTCTTAAAAAGGGACATTTAGTCATTGTTGCTCACTTCCATGTCATTCAAGCCTCCGAGACACCCTCTAAACCCATTTATTTTGACATGCAATTAGTCTTGGCCAAACACCAATCTGTCTTTGAACCTCCCCAAGGACTACTACCCTCTCGAGGTGAGCATGATCATTCTATTCCGTTGATACCAAGTAGCCTCCCACCCAATGAATTTCCGTATCGTCATCCATTTGCCCATAAAAATGAAATAGAAAAGATAGTTCACCGGTCGTCATGGTCCTCAAGAAAGAAGGCACTTGATGCATGTGTCCTAACTTTGAAGCTTTGAATAATTTGATAATCAAGGATATTCTAGACATTGATGACCTTTTGGAAGAGCTCAAGGGTGCTCAATTCTTCTCCAAACTCGATCTCTGCTTGGGTTATCACCAAATTCACATGAAGGAGGCGAATATTCCTAAAATTGCTTTTTGCACTCATGAAGGCCATTATGAGTTCTTGATGATGCCCTTTGGCATCTTGATCTCTAGTAAAACTTGGCAAGCCCATGTCACCCATATGGATCAGGTCTTTCAACTACTTGTTGATCATCAACTCTTTCTTAAGTGGTCCAAATGTGCCTTTGGTGTCTCTGAAGTGGAATTTTTGGGCCATATTGTTAGTCATGATCATGTGTGTGTGGATCCAAAGAATATTGAAGTGATGTAGGATTGGCCTTGCCCTAAAACTCTTCAAAGTTTTTGAGTTTTTCTTGGCCTCATTGGTTGTTACAGAAAGTTTGTAAGGAACTATGGTAAGATTGCATCTCCCCTCACAACCTTGCTAAAAAAATGATTTCGTTTGGAATGATGCCGTAGAATGGGCCTTCCAGGACTTGAAGAATGTTATGTGTACAACCCTACTACTTGCTCTACCTGACTTTACTAAGACCTTTGTCTTGGAATGTGGCACCTTTGGTAAAGGCATCGAAGTAGTGCCCATGCAATAAGGTCGACCATTGGCTTTTACCAACAAACAACTATGTGAGAGGTAGTTGCGCAAATCAACTTATGAAAAGGAGATGATCGCTATATTGCATGCTATGGATATTTGACGTCCATACATACTCATGCAATGTTTCTAGATTAAAACCGATCAACACAATCGAAAATACATCTTGGAGCAAAGGATTTCTTCCCTTGAGCAGCAAAAATGGGTCACCAAAATGTTGGGATATGATTATGAGATAATTTATAAGAAGGGGAAGGAGAATTTGGTAGCAGACGCTCTCTCTCGGAAGTATGAAGAGGAAGGGTCCCTCATTTCACTGCCCTTCATAGCAGTAGATTGGTTGAATGACTTATGCAAAGAATGGTTAGTAGATCCCAAGCTCACTATCCTGTTCCAACAACTTCAAATGGCACCCAATTCATATCAAGGCTACACTTGGAAAAATGAAGAGCTTTGCTATAAAGGGCATCTTTATTTGAAGCAACAACTAGCATTTAAATCACGGGTGTTATCTGAACTACATTCCTTTCCCATAGTAGGTCATTTAGGGTTTCATAAAACATATGAAAGGATCAAACGCTTGTTTTTCTGGGAAGGCGTGAAGGACACCCGCACATACAAGGGAAAGGTAGTGGAATCTCCAAGTGAACTACAACCTTTACCCATTTTGCCAACTATATGGACTTACATTTCTATGGACTTCATTGTAGGGTTGCGAAAATCTTGCCATAATTCTGTAATCATGGCTGTGGTTGATCACCTTTCCAAATATGCCCATTTTTATGCTATACAACAACCCTTTAAGGTCTCTATGGTCACTCAAGTATTTAGATAATATCTTTAAACTCCATGGTATGTTGCATTCGATTGTGACAGACTGTAACCCCACCTTCACTAGCAATTTTTGGCAATAGTTGTTTCGACTTCATGGCACTCAATTGAATCTTAGCACAACATATCACCGCCCCAAATTGTTGGTTAGACCGAAGTCGTCGACAAGTGTTTGGAAGCTTATTTGCGGTGCTATACTTCAGAGAGACAATCCCATTGGGTCCAATGGTTACCTCTAGCAAATTGGTGGTATATTAGAACTTATCACGGTGCCACTCGAATGACTTGCTTTGATGTTGTCTATGGTCAAAAGCCCCCATCAATACTATCCTACTTACCATGAGTCTCTAAGGTGTAGGAGATAAATGAAATCCTTACATCTCGAGTTGACATTCTCCGCACTCTCAAGGATAATTTGGTAATGGCTCAATATTGGATGAAGTAGCAGGCCGATCATCATTCTTCTTAACACCATTTTGAAGGGGATCAGGTGTTCCTTCGTCTAAAACCTTATAAGTAGATTTCACTCAAAGATAACCACCACCAGAAGCTTTCTCCCAAGTTTTACAACGCCTTTAAGGTCTTCAAATGTGTTGTGCCAGATCTAATTGCCATATTCAAACTAGCCTTATAGAGATGGATGAAGAAGGTTTCATTTGGTTGTAGCCCAAGGCTATCCTCGACAAAAGAGAGTGGTGTCTCTGCGAGCAGACTCAAGAGGTCTCAATACAGTGTGTTACACCATATTTTGTATGGGTGTCCGAGGACCAATTCATGACACCTTGTAGGTTGACACCCATGTACTTCCTATGTATCGGTTGCCAATTTGGGGGGCATTTTCATATTGCACATGTTATTTTCGTGTTACCCTCATGGTTTACCCGACCCTTGGCCAACCGAGAAATCTCTTAATCTCTTAATCTCTTATTGCCTTTATCTTGTGCTCATGATGTTCTAGTCATTATTTTCGCTTGGTCGTTGCATGATGGGTTCAAGTCTTATTTCTTGTGGTTGTGTCCTCTAGCTTGGTGGGGTACTTGCTCAGTGGTTTGTCTAGATGACATTCTCCTTTTATTATCAATTCATGATTTTGCCTAGGTACTATCTATTAACTCATCATCTTTTCATTGAGAAAACTCATATTACGCCCTTATTCCATCATTTACCCACTCTTAGAAGGTGTATGATTCAACTTATCCATTTTCATCCAGTTTTTCCTTCATAACTAACTTCTCATTGGGCATATTTCATCATATCACCTTCTCCATGTGTGAACATGCCAAAGTGGTTTGGGATATTTTATTACTAATTAATTAGACCCAAACCTAAGATTGAAGTGCTACACTATTGGCCTATTTTATTATTGGGTTCTAAACCTTAATTGAAGCCTCATTCCCTAATTGCAATAAAAAAAAGAGAAGTAAAAAGAAAAAAGAAAGAAAAAGCACCAAGGAATGCAACTTGTTATTCATGTGGTACACAACTGGAGGGTAACGCTCCCCTTTGGCACACATGTTGAGGCAACCCATATTAAAAAATGATATTTGAGAGTGGATGCCCTCATAAAATTTGTTGGGGGTTATTTGGCCTTTGTTCACACACACATGTGCCACTTTGTTGACTAATTATTGACTTGGCACATATGTTTTTTTTTGTTTGCTAGTTTGTCTGTGACCTGCGGGACTAGGCTGTGGCTGAGAAACCGCGACTCAGGGGCATCTAAGCCATCAAAATCACCCGGGGATAGCACCCGGCCTGAGCCACACCAACCCTTAACATGGCTGGATTTTTTGTCCCTGCAGGTTTCGAACCGGTGACTTTAACATCATAGAGTGCCTTAACAACACACTCCGTCACCGACTGTCCTACACCTCGGGGACTTAAAAGTTGAAGGACATGGGGGTGGGCTTTGATCCACTTATGTGTGCACGGGTCACGATACCATTTAATATAGTATCTCTGGGTGCAACCACACGTTCGACCACTACCTCAAGGTGCCCCCATTGCTCCAGGTTAGGCCCTCACAGGAATTGAACCTTGCCCAACCATGAAAAACTCCTCGCTTTTCACCATTGGATCCAACTCCTTTGGGCTTATAAGTTGAAGGACATGGGGGTGGGCTTTGATCCACTTATGTGTGCACGGGTCACGATACCATTTAATATAGTATCTCTGGGTGCAACCACATGTTCGACCACTACCTCAAGGTGCCCCATGGCTCCAGGTTAGGCCCTCACGGGAATTGAACCTTGCCCAACCATGAAAAACTCCTCGCTTTTCACCAATGGATCCAACCCCTTTGGGCGACTTGGCACATATGTTGAGGAGGTGGTTGAGCTTGCATAATTTATGAGGGTTAGTTATGCATGTTCTCTATCCACTTGTCCACCTTCACATTCATTTAACTATTTTTTTTATTCACCCCATCTTCTAGGCACTCTCTCCTAAGTCATGCGCTCCACTAGAAGGTCCACTAATAGTTTGGAATAAACCCTGTTCACACCATGTTTTCACTTTGATGATGGTAGTTGACTTGGAACTAATGCACATTTACTATTTTGAGGAGATTCTTTACATGGTTCGAGATTTGCATGGAGTAGGGATCACATCGATATCATTTTTTTAATTCCATGGACTTGGTCTTTTGCTATTTTGGGAATGGCATGCCTTCCTTGGTGGACTATTTGCTATTTGGAGATTATTCGTGTTTGACAGGGTTCTTGCTATTCTTGGAGGGTGCACATGTTGGAGGATATGTTTACTATTTTGGGAGATGGTTGCAACCACTTTTGCACCATTCCCTAGGGTGCTCCTCTCTTGCACTTTTTTTTATCATTATTTGTTTGGTGGCTCCCCTAGGCATGTACCCTAGCCTATTTGATCCTCTCATGAAGGCATTAAATTATTATTTGATGACCAATTCCAGAGCTTTGTAATATTATTTTAGCATTTGTTTGATTCATCAAACATGATCACTTGGATATTATTTTTATTTTATTTTAGTTGGTTGAGCCTAGAGCTTTATAAAGAAGAGGCTCCCCTGTTGATGTTTCTGGTAGCTGCGGGAGGTATTCACCTCCGGGATAACCTTTCTTATAGAAGAAGATGCCAAGACGTCAAAGGAAAACTATTGAAAGAATTAAAGAAGACCCAAAAGATATATATTGCTCCAGAAGTCAAGTTGGCCTGCCAGAAAAAGATAAAGTAAATACATTTTCCAGAAAGGACACGTCGGCCCCACTGGAAAAGTTCATTGGTCAGATTAGTATAAATAAGGGTGGCGCCCTTCTCATTTGACACACTCTCTCACATATCATAGCGCAAGTTTGGAAGAGAGTTGCAGCTGCAACTACTGAAGGAAGGAAGGCGCAAGTCTTATATCTCTCAGTCTTGGTGGTACGTTAGAGGTGGACTAGTGCTCTAGCACTCTCGCTAGGGTTTACATTGCTGAGTTCTCTCCATGTTGAGATAAGTATTGTTGGATTCTTTCTTATTGGTTTGCTCTAGTGAATAGAGCTTGTTCTTGGTTACTCTTTCTTTGGCATGGATCTTCTCTAAGAAAAGGTGTTGGGTTTTCTTCCCTTGTGTAGAAGGGTTTCCTAGGATAACTACTATGCTTTGCTCAGGGGTGGCACTTGAGGATGCCAATGGTTGGGTGGCAATGAAAGAGCATTGCCTATGGAGAAATGAGCAGACCCATTTTTGTAATTTGTGCTTGGTTAAATCTTCTTGAGATCCTAGTTATTTACTGCAGTTGTGAACTAGTCTAGTATTCAAAAATTCAAGATCCCCTAATTTGTAATGGTTGTTGAGTGAGCTACAATATAAATCTCTTTCTCTTGGAGCATATATTTGGGTGTTTTGCTTTTATGTTGTGTGAGGCCAATTTGTGAGCAAATAGTTGTGGATTGGAGCGTTATTTGTGCATGCAAAAGATTAGATCAAGGTCATCTAGTAATATCTTCTTCAAGGTGCATAGCTAGGTGCAAATTTCTCTCACTCTTGCTAGCAAATAGTTGTGGATTGGAGCATTATTTGTGCATGCAAAGGGTTGGATTGGATTAAGGTCATCTAGTAAGATTTTCTTCAAGGTGCATAGCTAGGTGTGAATTTCTCTCACTCTTACTAATTTATTTGTTTTACTTAAGGTATTTCTAATCTTGTTGCTTCAAATTAGTAACATAGGGTCGAAATACCTAGACAAATAAATTTCTTGATTTAATTACGAAATTGTCTTCTTTAGGATATTTCCTTTCATAAATTAGAATCTAATTTCCAGCCATATAGGAGCTTAGTGGCATGCTTTAGGGTAGCCCTTAGATCCTAAAATCTAGACTAGGTTAGGCCTTTCTCCTAAAATTGAATGAATCATCATTCCAAGGATTAGCTAAACACTAGTTTACCTCCCTCATCCATCCAAAAATTAGATTTTCAAACTATTTTTACTTTATCTAGTTTGGTGGAAATTGTTTTCATTTCTGTTTTTAGGAATTAGTAGTTCCTATTTATTACTTATTTCATAAATTTCTCAATTTCCAGCAATTGTTTGTGTAGGAATTTAATTTGTTGATCTTAAACTAGACTAAATCACCTTTTTAGCTTGCTGAAAATTTTATTTAAATTTCTATTTTAAGTTTGGTTCATTTCCAACGCTTTATTTAGTTTAGAAATTTACTTTTCCAGCTAGCATATTGACATAGGACCGTAAATCTTGACTATAGACTAGGTCAAAACCACTTTATTTGCTTGTTGGAAATTCATAATTTAAATTTCTGATTGTCTTTTCATTAAATTTCATCATTATTTCAATTCAGAAATTATTTTTTAGCATTGCATTTGGACTAGGAAACTTATTTTTGCATCTTAAGTAGGCAAAATCACAATTCTAACAATATGAAATTGCTTATAATTTTCTATGTTAAACTAATTGTTATTTCCAACAATTAATTTATTACAGAAAATTGGATTTCCAAAATTGTTTGGAGTATAATTTTTGCATTTTTAGATCTCGATTTAGACATTTTTTTTTGTTAATTCTCTCCAGGTTTCGTAGTCCGGGGAAAACCCCCGAGTACTTCCCCTCATTTTGAGGATGGTACCTAGGGTAAACCCTAGAATCTTCAGGACACAAGGTCGGTCAACCAGAGGGCTTGAAGCCATTACAACAGTCTACTCGTTATGAGCTCAACATGTCACTTGCGGGTATTGAACCTGGGTGGGGAGGATAACGATCATTCCTCCCAACCACCCGAGCTAAACCCAATGGACAGGATCCAAATTTGAATGCAAACATTCATTTCCAGATTGCATATTTGAGCATTGCATATTCACTATTGCTGGATAACATGGAGTCTGCTGGATGGGGTCCATTAGCCGAGGAATTGTAGTAACACATGAGGGTAATTAACCAGGTTGGGCATGACTCCCTCTCCTAGGATTTCGGCGGTGTTAAATAGATATTCCTTTATCGATAGGGGACCATTCCAAGGGTAAGCCCCAGGGCCAGCTGCAACTCGGACTGCGCGGGCTCTATCTTCAGCAGTTGATTAAACAGTATCAATGCTCTGGCGGGGCGGTATCTCTCTCTATCTGCATTGGTTGGCTTAGTGGGTTTTATTGGCAACCCAGACAGCGGGTTTTCGTACTGCGGGGTGCTTAGTGGGTGATGGGAATAGGGTAACTGTGGGCAAGTTTGGACTTTACTTGCTCAATTCTATCAATACAATTGTGAATTTGAAACATCTCTTCAACGTAAGATCATTAAACTTTCAGATATGACACGTCTATTCTACATCAGACTTGGAACTTGGTTGGAACCTATACGTACACACTTTCATTGGAAACACCTTAAACTAGATTCTTAACCAGACTCATTGGTCCACATAACACTTCATCGACATACTTAAGCAAATCAAACTAAGACTTTCCTTAGGGACACCCCCCTTGAGTTGGAGAAGAACCAACCTAAATAGAGAGGAAGAGCTACTATGGTGACGGTGGGTAGCCTTTCTGAGTTACACAAACCAACACCATATGCTTGGGACTTTACACTTTAGGGGTGCTAGAATTTGTTGTAACACAATGGAAGGATACACAAGTTGAGGATGCCACATGGGAACTAACAAAGATCCTTCAGCAATTTCCTCATCTCTAGCCTTGAGGACATGCTGCTTTATAAGGGGCAGGGCATGTTAGGGTCCCACCCTAACCCCTTTAAGTAGATAGATAGGTTCCTATATATTTGAGGCGATCTCTGTTAAAGAAGGCCCATGTTGTAGATAACTGTGAAAGCAATACTTGTAAGAAGGTTTATTAGATTTTTCCACCTATGAGAATGTTCCTAGGAGGCTAGATAAAACTATATAAAGAAATAGAAACAAGGTAATGAGATGTCTTGTAAAGTATATTGTGATTGGAGCTCTGCTCAACTAGAGGTTGCCCCCTTGAAGAGCCAAGCGGAAATTGTTTTCATCAATAAAGGTATTGCTAATTGTGGTATTTTGGTTCTCCTATAAATTGCCTATTACTGTTATAATTTGTTATTTTTTGCTCTAAATTTTGCTATAATCTGTTATTTTTGCTCTGAATGTTCTATTTTGCTAATAAGGAACACCACAGTGCCTATACCAAGTCCGATCTCGAAGAAAAATTAATGTTGTCAGAAAAGAACAATACACCTCCAGCTCCACAAGGACTAGGATTGCCTTTGTTAGTGCCATCAAAAAAACCCCATTCTCTGATTTGTCTATATGAGGTGGATACTTTGGCTTGACTGGTTGCTTGATGTCATTATAAATGTATTTGATTTTGTAGGAAACCTCTAATGGCGAAAAATATTTACTTTGAAAAAGAATTGCATTTCTTGTAATTCATAAGGCCCATGAAACCACACATGGTAAAGCTTTGTGGTTTGCTACTAAAGAATCCTCTATCCATTTTTTAAAACCTTCAATTAGAGATGTGCCTTCCCAACTACCTAAGCCCCCTCTTAAACTGTACACTTTCTTCCATAATTTTTTGGAGAAAGAACAGTCCATCAATATATAGTTAATGTTGTCTCCATTGGCCTTGCATAGGACACAAAACCCTGGTCCCTGCCATACTCTCCTTTGGAGCACCTTCCAAGTTAGAGCTTTGTTGCTAAGGGCTAGCCAAAAGAAAATTCTAGATTTAAGAGGTGCTTTCAGTTTCCAAAGAGGCTTCCACCACCAACACTCTTCTTGATCTCCCTCTAAATACATAGCTTTATATCCTCAATTAGTTGTGTATTCTCCATGAGAGTTTTTAGGCCAAAGTAGACTATCTTCTTCCCCTCTTAATTGAATGTAACTGAGCTGCAGTCTTTAAGTAAAGCTATCCCATTGCTCTGCCTGTTGTCCAACCAACCCCAAACCCCGCTTCCTTTTAACCTTGTGGCCAGAGGGTGTCCCGACCAAGATCGACTGCATCAGCTATTGTCAGCATCCATTGCTGCCTAAGGGTTCCAACGATACCATCTCATAGTTTAAACTTTAAAGTGACCATTATTGCTAATCTGGGGATCAACTACAATGATCACACTTTGCCATTTCCTATTTTCCATGCCAATCAATTCTCAGTGAGGGAAACTTGTAAAGGCTAATAATAGGGATTTCCACATGATGGAAGCAACTGATAAATCTCAAGTACATTGAACATTTATCTGTAGAAGATTGAATCAGACACAGGAACAAACCTGTGCACTTAATCAACCTCCACATACTTTTTGCAGCCAAGGCTTTCCTGAACTGATGTATGTTTTTTAGATCCCATCCTCCAAGGACTTTTGGCCTTGCTAGTCTCTCCTCCTTAATTAATGAAAAAACCCTTTTCCTTTTTCCAGTTCCACAAAAAACTGAAACATGTCTTCTTGATTTTTTCCAGTATAGTATATACCCACATGTATACATGCCATAGAGTGCAGTAGATTGGTGTGGCTTGAAGAACAGACTTGATCAGAGATAAATGACCTCCAGGAGATAATTAATGGGTACACCAATCAGTGATTCTTTTTTCAATTTTTTGATAAAGCCACATCTAATCCCTGAAGCCATAATCATGGTTTTTATGACAGCCCAAATATTTCATTCCTTTATATTAAATTCCACAATTTGGAAGGGAAGTACCTGGATAACATGTCTCACCTGCGTCTCACTCATGCCATCAAATGAAATGGATGATTTTTCCAATTTGAATTTCATACGTGTTGCCAAACTATAAAGATCCAAAGCTTTTTTTAGGTATTCAGCTTTTTTGATAGAATCAACTCCAAATAATAGAACATCATCTACAAGTAAAAGGGGACATAATGATAACTCTCTACCTATTTTAATCCCCTTTAAACATTCACTTCTTTTTAGAGCACCAAGAAGACTACTTAAACCTTCAACCACCATGAGAAAAAGCAAGGGGGACAAAGTACATCCTTGCCTTAGTCCCTTGTGTCGATGTTTGTAGCATCGGACAGGTACTTCCACATTGGCTTGTGTCTAGCATGTGGAAGTCGTCCTTGTAAGCTCTCAGAAAACCTTAGGAAGTTCACTTTATGAGTAATTATTGAAGTGAATGATCTTTTAATTAATTAAGTTAAATGACTAAGTTTGATGGCATTAGTAACTTAAGCGAGTTGATTAAGTCCTAACCGTTAGATCCAAAGTGAACGCGAGATTAGATCTTAGTTGTAGATCACTTTAGGAGATCTAGGGTTTTGGACTTAGGCTAAAACTCATGGTTATAAAAGACAACCTAGGTGAGAGGAGGAGACACAATTATGGTACACAAATAGTGAGTGAGTACTCAGGTGTGCAGGGGAAGGGGTCGAGGAAAGGGTGCAATGGGGCAACAAGGGAAGTAGCAGCCAAAAAGATCGAAGGACTGATCTTGGGTAATAGGCTAGTCTATTTGCTGCATTTGTATATCCTTAGAAGGGCCATTATCCCAGGACGGGTGCCCTGGTTTTATGTAATAAAATCATCACAGATATGGTTTTCTCGCAAGGGTTTTTCAAGGGGTTATTTACTTGAAATATCTTGTGCAAATGTGTTTGGTTTCTGTTTTTATGCTTCCGTTGCATTTTCGTTGATAACCTAGGTGTGTTGTTAATAGTAAATGTGGTTTGCTTAGAGTTAATGGCCGGGTGCTAAGTTTAGGGAAAATCAACATGGTATCAGAGCTTGGTCTTTGAGAAGCCAGTTTTGCACTGATCGGATTTTGCAGCGAGAATTTTTTTTTCTCAGGTTTGCGGTTTTATGCAAGAGTTGCATGGGTAAAGATTAATTTAAAAAAAAGGAGCCGTACAATGCCGTATGAAACGTACGTCATACAGTTGCATCTCTGCAGAAGAATCCAACTGCTGAGAGAGTAGCTACACAAGTGGTGAATCATGGTTGAGAGCTCGAGCGACGAGCTTAGGATTGGGTTGAGACAATTATGGCAAAGGTTGAAGAGGATCCGTCGAGCAAGATGCCAGCAGTGGAGAGCTGGTAGTCGTTGTACTTAGATGTAGAGGAAAAGGACTGGAGCCAACAACCGACGCGCGAAGGGTGCTGTAGTTGTCAATGAGGGAGACCAAAAGGGGGAGTCGTCGACCAAGTGTAGCGACAGAGGAGTGCTGTGTGTGGAGGTGCCAACGACTCAATCGCCAACGAGCCGACAATCCAGTAGACAACGCGTAGAGGAGATTCTACACGGATCATGGGTATGCAAGAATAACAGTCGTCACTGCTGAGGGGACGTAGACGAGTGACGACTGAGGGCGGACTGCAGAGGATTGGCTGAAGTTGAGATAACTGCTGTAAAAGGGGCTGTTGAAGCGCACGGGGGATCGAGCTGGTGAAGAAGGACGACCTAGGAGTGTGGTCGGGTTGAGCGGAGGCAAGAGGAACCGCCAAAATTGTTGCATTCGCCAAAGAATTTAGTAGCCGATGATTGGTAAAAGTGATGACTAGTGTGAAATGGCAGATCGCGGGTGTGGGTTGAGGAGGCGAAAAGTGCAGGAAGAGGCTAGGGCCGTGGGAGACAACCGTTGGTTGGTTCGTGGAGTAGGCTACTGCTACAACAACAACCGATCGGGTTGAGATAACAGTTACCAGGGGTAGCCAGGTTAGTTGCTAACAAGGTAGGCAACAGACAAACAGGGACAAAGGGTAGTTGGGCAACCTAGGAGGGCTCGGGCAACCCAAAATTAGTCGGGCAACACCCAAAAGTACTCGGGCAACAACAAAATGTTGCGGGCAACCCCGTGCAGGTTCAGGTAGGTGACCGAGCAGCGGGAAACAAGTCCGGGCAACGAGTTTGGGCAACGAGCAACAAGTTTGGGCATTGGGTCTCGGGCAGGGATCCAAGCATCCAGTGAAAGTCTTTAAAGAAGGATTCGAGCAAGATGGCTGGGATAATTTTCGCTTCATAGGGAGCAACCAATCAGGTGGATTGGAGAGCAGCCATGGTAGCGGATTTGGTAGCGAAGACAGAGCCACCTCCAGGTGGTGGAAGTACCTTCTTCGCTAAGAGGGAGTGTTGGTGTTTGTAGCACTGGACAATTACTTTCACGTTGGCTTGTGTCTAGCACGTGGAAGTTGTCCTTGTAACCTCTCAGAAAACCTTAGGATGTTCACTTTATGAGTAATTATTAAAGTGAATGATCTTTCAATTAATTAAGTTAAATGCCTAAGTTTGGTGGCATTAGTAACTTAAGTGAGTTGATTAAGTCCTAACCGTTAGATCCAAAGTGAATGCGAGATTAGATCTTAGTCGTAGATCACTTTAGGAGATCTAGGGTTTTGGACTAGGCTAAAACTCATGGTTATAAAACACAACCTAGGTGAGAGGAGGAGACATAATGATGGTACGCAGAGTGAGTGAGCACTCAGGTGTGCAGGGGCAGGGGTCGAGGAAAGGGTGCAATGCAGCAACAAGAGAAGTAGCAACCAATAAGATCGAAGGACTGATCTTGGGTAATAGGCTAGGCTATTTGCTGCATTTGTATATCCTCAGAAGGGCCATTATACCAGGACGGGAGCCTTGATTTTATTTAATAAAATAATCATAGATATGGCTTTCATCGAATTTTCGTTGATAACCTAGTTGTGTTGTTAATAGTAAATGTGTTTTGCTCAGAGTTAATGGCTGGGTGCTAGGTTCAGGGAAAATTGAACACCTTGGAGGGTTTGAAAAAACACGAGGTTGATCCATTCGCAAGCACCGAGAAGGAAGAATTAAGACATCCTTGATTCGGTTTATAAAAGGGAGACCAAAACCAACATGAATGATAATGAGCCTCAAGGACAATGAGCATACCCTATCATAAGCCTTGGACACATCTAGTTTACTCACCATTGGTGATAACTTCTTTGACTTAATGGAGCGAAGGCCCTCTTTCCCCACTCCAACAACATCATGTATCTGTGTATCTTCTAAAAACCCGAATTGATCCATAGAAATGATCTTAGATAAAATTGGTTTTAACTTTATAGCAATCACTTTGGTTATAATTTTACAAAATAAGATTACACAATGAAATGTCTAAAATCATCAAAGGAAGGAGTGTCCTTTTTAGTGATAAGTGCCAAAAAACTAGAGTTTAGAGACCCCAAGACCTTCTTTGATAGTCTTGATTCTTCCACCATATCATAAAAACCTTGAGAAAATTCCATTAACCACTTATCAGGCTCAGGGCATTTGCCCTTATGGAATGAGAAAACTAATTTTAGTTCCTCTTTAGAAACTTTTGCATACAATTCCTTGTGCATTTCTTTCTTTACAAATCCGGGAAAGTATTTTGAGATTCGAATAATCTCTGCAATGTTTGCCCTATATGGGGCTTTATAAAGCTAATTGATGAAGTTCATCCCTTATCTCCTTAAAAGTTGAAGCCCTACTACCATCTAATTTTGGCATTTTCTAGATAGTATTCTTATTCTTCCTTTAGCGTAGTTTTGAAAAAACTTAGAGTTCTCTTCTCTTTGGGCCAACTGCATCACTCTGCTCTTATTGGCCTCCTCCCATTCAATTTCTTTTTCTCTCTTCCAAATATTTTTGTACAACTTTATCCTTGTCTGTGAAAATGCCATTGGAATTTCATCCAAACCAACCAACAATCTAATCCTCAACTTTGTGATGTCTTTCTAAAAGGAAAGCACACATAATCAAGAGTTTAATGATAAACTCATCTTCCCACCACAATTTTGATATTGTTTGGTAGCCCATTTGCCATATCCTCTTCAATGCACACCCTTGCAAGAGATTTAAGGTTCTCTCTTTCGCTTCTTTTGTCAATGGCCCCAAATTTCTCAAGACGTTCTCCAATAGCCCTCAAATGATTGCTCATTCCATAGTTCTAGTGGAAGCACTGGCAACTTTACCCGTTTTGGTTTAACACTTTCTTTTCCCCTTTGTGAATCAAATCTAGGGATTATGGCTTGAGTGCTAACATAAAGTTCTCCCAAAACCATTTTACTTCTATGATTTGGGTGGCATCTACAACATTCTTGAAAGCGAAAGTCCACTGGCCTCAAGCTAGCATAACAAACTTTGAAACATAATCAATCAAAGGGATCCAAACTTTCGACATCCATTGATCCAAGGATCTTTTTGATATAGACCTATCAAAAAACTTCCCTACGAGGGCAACCCCCTACAGAGATAGAACTTGCCCTAGTACCACATACTCCCCCAATACCATGTTAATCTTATTTTCTTGGAGTTTGAGATACCTTGCTTTTCACTTCTTGCGCGTCTCTCCAGTCTCCTTCCTCTAGTCTTCACAACCTGAATCAAATGAAGGATCAACCCACAATGCACTTGCCAATTCCTGTAGCATTAAATCATTCTTCTTCAACAAGGATCGAGGCGGTTCTCTTGATTCAAAACTAAGAAATGCAACATTACAATCACTTACCAATAAATCCTTTACATCATCTGACGAACTCAGGATAGGAAGGCAAGCTCGAGGCGGTGAACCATATATGCCTTTACACCACACACTATCATAGTATCAACCTTTATTACTTCTTGCTTCAAAAGTCGAGCTTCAAACCCTACATGTTGACCTGGATTACTAGCCTTCGGAGGGAATGTACCGCCAGATCTAGCTTGTACGAACTTTCCACCAATGGGTTTAGCACTGATATTGTGAGCCTTGAGAAGTCCAAATTTAACCAAAAATTTTCTCCTTTCTCTAATGACAAAAGACCCCCTCACCTTTCTTGGAATGTAACTAATGTGGGAGCGTTTTGAAACCTCTTAAGGCAAAGGAACTAGGGCTGCAGTTGATACCCTTGTTAATGGCTTTGGGACACTTACCTCTCTAAACCATAGTTCTGGAGAAAAACCTTTGGTGAAACTTGAGCTTCATGGTTTTCTTTCCACACGCCAATCTCTTTTTCTTGAGTGGGGATGATTGCATTCCCCTCTCCTAGAGCCTCTACTGGATCATAAGAGAAATCGACCATCTCTTCTTCCTGGGAGACCCGATTAATTATCCTGCTACTGTATTTATTTCCCCCCTTCTCTATTTAACATTTAAGTATTTACTAATTTCCCTTTTGAATGAAACCTGTTTGTCTATCCTTCATAAATTGTCCTTTACAGGATTTTCCTGGCCTGTAGGTTTTTTAATCATTTTTTTATACAATTCGTTGTGACTTTATCCAGGAGCATGAGGAATCCTTTTCTCTTTATTCAAGTCATATTGTGCTGAAGATCAACTATATTCACATATTCCTTACAGTACTTCTAATATGCTTTTATCTCCGGTTCTTAGTGGAACAATGTGCTAACTAATAAATGGAAATTTTGTATGGAATTTATGTATTTGAAACTTGCCTGCTCAATGTTATTTGCTCGTGGTAGTGTTTCCATTGCAGTAGTTGATTGGTTTTAAATATCAATCTATGTATAAATGTCTTGGACGTTTCTATTCTTAACTTGTAACAAAACTGTTTTCTGGTAATCTTTAGATTCCCCAGATTTGAACTTTGAACTGTGTACACAGACTTACAGTGTTCCAAATTTTCATGTAGAGTGGAGATAATGAAGAAAACAAATCTAGAAGGGTGCCATATGAAGGGCCGGATGCTGACTTGGCAGCAATGCTTGAAAGGGATGTTCTTGAGAGCAGCCCTGGAGTACGGTGGGATGATGTTGCTGGCTTGACTGAAGCCAAGCGGCTTTTAGAGGAAGCTGTTGTTCTTCCTTTATGGATGCCGGAATATTTTCAGGTATGTATTTGTTGTTTACTAATTTAATATACTTCAAATATTTGTTTTTTAAGCCTGAAGCATTTAATTTATGAATTAAATGTATATCTTAAAAGGTTGCCTCTACAATTGGAAGTTTGCTGTGATCATGTCAGAAAATAAATAATGTTTGGGTTTTTGACAACGAACAACATTTTGAGAGTTTAGAGTGTCCTAGGACACCATCAAGTGGCTTCCAAGAACACAGATGATTAATGGGTAATGAAGATAGGTTTCCTGCTCTGCAATAATGAAAATGTTTTTTAGAGGCATTATAGAAATTAAATATATAACTTCTGCAGTCTTTCCTCTGAGGATTAGAGAGAAAAATGCTGCCATTATAGTTAACATAGTTAATATTCATGGAATGTTAAAGAATTGATTGATGGAAATATTATCAATTGTATGAAACCTGTGATAGATGGGCATGGGTTGAGACTTGAATAGAAGTTTACTTTCATGTGGAATATTGGATTCTTTAAATCTGAAAATTTCATGCAATTAGTAAAAGATGGGTGCTTACCCCTGCTAAATTACCATTGTTATTTGCAGCATTGTTATGTTACCTGCCTGATGCCATAAGCACTTGAATGACTACATTGGCCATAAATAAATCTCTTATCTGAAATTCATTATAGTGTTATGCTGTGCTAAATAACTCTTTTACTTCATTTTAGTACCATATGAGTTTGCACAAGATGAACTATTATAATGATAGTTGGGGTATCTTCTGTCATTAAAGTTCTATACCCTCAAGGTATTGAGGACCTTATCAACTCTTGTATTTTCAAAAATTCAACCTTTTTATTTAATTCCATTTTAATATGTGTGAAGGATATCACATCAATCAATTTGGTATTTACGCAACCAGATCTTAATCACCTTGGGGTAATGGACCTTAGAATATAATTATTGTTCATGTTAATATTATCTTCAATTACTAGTTCAAAACCTTTGCCAAGGGCTAGTATATAGATTACCGGAGTTGATCCCCAGATTCCATGTAAACATATCCTTCTTGTTTCACTTGGGCTGATAATGAGACCCTTGACCCCAGCTCTACCCATGTTTCCCTCAACTGCCCCAGCTTGAAGCGATGTTACGTTGAATTATGTTTGAAGGGATATTTTGTTAAGTATGTTATATAATATAACAACTCTATCCTAATAGGTTTAAATTATGTTCTATGTCCTTGTGGTCTATGTTCTAATTCTCCAAATGCATGTCTCAACTTCCATTATTGCTAATAACAACAATAATCTTACAGTAGTGAATGACTAGGCTGGATATAGTTTGGATTTATTGCTTGGAGACAGTTGTGAATATCTAGGCTAGGCACTGCTTCTATTAACTTTACAATGAGTTGTTGCTGCGACAAGTGGTGCCTTTGAAGAATAACTTTATATGTTGTACTTGCACCTACTGCTACTTGAACTTGCACTTGAACTTGCAGTGAATGACATTTTTTAGGAAAATAAATAAATATAATATGTTGTAAAATTTGACCCCATTTTGTAACATTTTGGTTCTATAACTTTTATGATGCCATTGAATTAAAATGTTGATACTATATTATGATGACTATTATAACATATTAATAACTATATACTATACATATATGCTATTATTGGATGATAATACTTACATATACCTATACATATACATACATATTTATATGTGTGTGTGTATGTGCGTGCGCGCGTGTTATTATCCAGTAATAGCATGCACACATACACACATATATAGCACACATACATACATACATACATACATATGTATGTATGTATGTATGCATGTAGGCCCGAGGGTTAGCTCAATTGGTCTAGAGCCAGACGTGAGGTTTCATGCTTGTTGTTGGTGACGGGTTCGACTCTCTTGATTCCCTCGGGGCGAGGCCCCATAATCAAGGCCGACGGTTTACCCTGTTTACCATCCACGAAATGTGGGGAAGTACTCAAAGGGTTTCCCGTGATTTCTTCCATGCGAAAAAAAATATATGTATGTATGTATTATTATCCAATAATAGCATGTATATATATAAAATAATTGTATAATATTTTGATGCTATATGCTATGATGGGGTAATAATTGTCGTATTAAGTTGTGACATCGAAGAGAAACTTTTTGCAACAACTTGATATAATAATTATTTGTATTATGTTAAATTTATTGGAGGGGCAAACAACAAGCTCTAGTTTTAATTTCAACATTAAAGATGTGACCATGGAAGTAATATAACATTTACATGACATTAAAATAATGTAACTGTGGCTAGTTAGGTGGTTAAACTGCCATAATTTTCTTAGTATATTTGAGGTAGTGTAAGATGGGATTGGTGAGAGAGTGGTACATGGATTCCAACCTCGCGCCAACCTTGCCGTGTAATTGATGCAACATGATTAATAATATACGGCATTGATTATTCTCTCCATTTCTTGTGTTTTGTGTGTGCATCCAGTACATCCGAAACTCAAATCACATCACTGTTTATTAGTCTTTAAAACAGGAAATACATAGAAAGCTTCAAACTTTACCCTTCACCCTCTGCTTCTACTTTGAAAAAACTGAATTAATAACTATAGAGACCCTGCCACTTTTTTATAGAGGAGGCTAGGGTTGTACATTGGAAATAACCTAACCCCAAGCAGTTAGGTTAGAGTGCCCATCCTGCATGCATACATGCATGTGCTGGTCACCTAGAGAACTGCACCTACACTGGATTAAGCTACACGTTCACCTCGCCTCCACTCTCTCCTTGGGGATCAGTGCTCTATGCTTTAATTCTGGAGAAGTGAAACTGAACTTAGAATCAGAACTGAATTGTACTAGAGTCTAGAACTAGAAACTGGAACTTTCGAAATTTGGGACAGCAATAAACCTAGACCAACTGGGTGGCACATGCATGGCTTTAGCAGGCATGTGCTCTCTAGTAAACAGTAATAACTAATATATAATTCTGTCTACTGCTCCCTCATTAAACCCGTTCATTACTGCTGTAAGGAGATGCTGACTGTGCGCTCTCTGCACCTGTACCTGCAACTGTATTTCTGCTATCATTAAGATTGCTGTACGGATTGTTGTACATAATGTCTGCTGAAGTACCTGCTACCATTCTTTTTGCTCTGCATGTGCCCAGATCTTCTGTGTGCTCGCTGCTGCCATTAATGGTGCTCTGCTGGACTGTTAGAAAACAGGGAAAGACAGAAAATATACTTTCTTTTAAAAATTTCTGACAGTTAGATCAGCAAGAGCATAAAGATCTAAATAAAAATTAAACTCAGAACAACTGTATTTCTGCTATCATTAAGATTGCTGTACGGATTGTTGTACATAATGTCTGCTGAAGTACCTGCTACCATTCATTTTGCTCTGCATGTGCCCAGATCTTCTGTGTGCTCGCTGCTGCCATTAATGGTGCTCTGCTGGACTGTTAGAAAACAGGGAAAGACAGAAAATATACTTTCTTTTAAAAATTTCTGACAGTTAGATCAGCAAGAGCATAAAGATCTAAATAAAAATTAAACTCAGAACAACTGTATTTCTGCTATCATTAAGATTGCTGTACGGATTGTTGTACATAATGTCTGCTGAAGTACCTGCTACCATTCTTTTTGCTCAGCATGTGCCCAGATCTTCTGTGTGCTCACTGCTGCCATTAATGGTGCTCTGCTGGACTGTTAGAAAACAGGGAAAGACAGAAAATATACTTTCTTTTAAAAATTTCTGACAGTTAGATCAGCAAGAGCATAAAGATCTAAATAAAAATTAAACTCAGAACAGAAGTGCATAGACATACAGTCGATCTGAACATAAGGTACTTCTGAATAAGTAAAGCTATAGATTTGTTTCTGAATGAGCAAAACAACTAGATCTAAACTGTAGAAGCATTTCTGAGTTTGCAAAACAAATAGATCTGAACTGTATTGTCTTTCTGAGTTAGTAAAACAAATAAATCTGGACTGTGTATGTTTAGATCTGAACAGTAGGTTTATTTCTCAGCAAATAAAACAAAGAAACCATAGAAATATGTCTTAGCATGCTAATTGATAGATCAGAACATAAACTATAGATCTAAGTATAACCAATGAAATAAACTGAAGTAGTAACTTACCTCTGTGTCATAAAGAAGAGCATGACTCACTTGAGAGATGATAGGCCACTGTATATATGCTCAGATAAGTCTATGGATCATGGATCTACCTCAAGGGTTAGATCTCAATCAGGAGAAAATAGGACAGTCAAGCCACCAAAGGGAAACCTCTCACAAACCACAATAAAAACTCCACACAGCAAATTCTGGAAGTAAAACCCTCACAGTAGAATAAACTGCCAGGAGAAAAGGGACGGCTGCCTATAAAGAAGGTCCAGCGACCTAGCAAGGGTGCCACAGCCCTCAAGGTTCCAGATCTGCTTAAGAAAAGGGGGGCGGCAGTCTCAAGGAGGTCTACACTTGCATTAGGAGAGGGCCGACTAGCAGCAGAGAAGAGGGCGGCAGCTTTTGAACATGTTGCAAAGGCAATCAAGGTAAGCCTCAGCTCAGCAACCCTTAACACAGACCTGGCAGCAGCAAGGAAGGACCTTCAACACAGCAAAGACACATGGACCTGTCAACAGAAATAATAAAGGCTGATCTGAACTGTTCAAGGAGGGCCGCAGCTTCAAAGAGATAGGAACTCAGAACAATCCCCCACCTTTAGGAGAGAAGAGTGTGAGTGTCTAAAAGTGAAGGGGGAAGGGTTTGTATCTATAGTTTTAGGCTAGGGCTAGGCTATAAAAAAATATAATTAAAAATAACATATTTAATTAATATAAATATTAATTTAATATGTTATAATTAAACATTAATTAATATTTTTCATATTAAGCCCTAAAACAAAAATACAAACCCCAAACAAATTCAAAACTCAAAAACCGAAGGGTGGGGTTTAGGAGAGGTTTACTTAGTGGCAACACATTTCCATATAATTCTCAAGGTGACCAATTAACTTTATCATCACTGCATATGGGATACATCCCTCATGTGCTCATG
>ML797119.1:149698-174040 GCA_009831015.1 Picea engelmannii
TGGCAACACTGGTCCCACAACCTCTCCCAGTTGGGAAGTTTTTCTTGTGCCACTACTCGAACAAACACGTCCCAGTGCTCGGTGAAGCCATTCAAGGCTATTCTCACCAGCTCAGTCTCATCCACAGCTTCTCCTACTGCTGCCAACTCATCTTTGATTTGAGTGAACTTGGTGAGGTAGGATGCAACAGTGTCTCCCCTGGCCATCTTGGTGCTCCTGAGTTTTTCTTTGAGCATCATCTTCCTGCTCTGGTTGTCTGATTGGTACAGCTTGGTCAGAGATTCCCACATCTCCTTTGCTATCCTCTTCTCTGACAGGCGAGGAATGATGTGGTCCTTCATCCCATCAATAATTATTCTTCTTGCCTTCACATTCTTCCTGATATGAGCTGCAAGTTGTGCTGGATCAGCTGGGGGCGCTGGGGTTCCCTCAACAAACTTCCATAACCTCTGCTCCTCTAGCACTAGAGCTATGCGCTCACTCCATGGACTGAAGTTTGAAGCGCCCTCCAATCTGTCCTCAAATCTTAGCTAAGCCCTACATTTGCCATTTTCCTGCTGCCCTAGCTCACTCACCATGCTGGTAATTCGACCTCCTCTGCTGGTTTTACTCTTGAAAACAATCTTGGTTTCTGTATTCAGAGGCTGAGCTCTTATACCATGTTAAACTTTGAAAACCCAGCAACAGAATTTTAATGCCAATAATTTTACTACCCAGATTTTAGTTCACTGTTGATATAAAAATATGAAAACTATGCAGAAAAATTACAGCTGAGTTTTAACACAATTTGCACAGCAGAGAATGAAACACAAACACAAACACATAACACAATTTTTACCCTGGAAACCCCAATGTGGGGAAAACCAGCAAAGAGGGGATTTTTATTTTGGCTTCAGAGGAAAATATTATAGCAGCAAAAATAAAAAAAATCTTACAGCCAGAATTTTCCCTCTTCTTCAGCTGTACAGCCCAGCCAAATTTGTGTTGTACGACCCAACAATTTCGGCTTGTACGGCCAAGTTGATTTGGTCTGTATGGCCCCTTCAAACTCGTCCTCCACGGCTCTCAGAAATCGGCCCTGTACGGCCTCTGCAAACTCAGCCTGTACGGCCCCTAAACTCGGCCTGTACAACCCCTGAACTCAGCCCCTTCTGCTGCTGCTATACGGCCTGGTACGGCCTTCTTCTGCTGCTGGTATGGCCTGTTGTACGGCCCTCTCTCTCACTGTTGTACGGACCAGCTTATTCGCCCTCTCTCCCAGCCGCTAGCTCGCCCTCTTCCTCAGCCAAATCGCTCTCTTCTCTTTTGCTTGAGTGTGTCCTCAACCCCTCACCTCAGTTCCTTTTAATCTTTTCACTTTCACTCTATTTCCCTCTTTGAGAACTTTCTAGAAGAGTCAAGCAAGTTCACTGAAGTGAAATATTAATTTTAAGGAAATCTGAGGTATAAAGCGAATAATACTTAGGAAATCTAAGGTGTAAAGCCAATAATAATTATTTGAGTAATTATTATGCTTTTCCTAAGTTGGACTTAGGATAAAATAAAATGTGCTGATGTGGGTCATAATTAATTGTCTTCAGCATGCCTGGACACTAGGCCTACGCTGAGACACCTTCCAAGCTACAATTTTAACAGGGTTCCCAGGGGAAACTATTTTATTAAAGAATAAATGTAATAATGATCATGGATTAATTAATTTACAGCAAACTATCAGGTGAAAGTGGTTGAGCCCCCTTCAAGGTTTTATGAGGGCAAGTCTTATGAAACTTTCTTGAATCTGTTTTGAACTACTTGGATTTGGTGGCAACTATGATGCAATCCTGTAGTATGGTTACCCAGAGGAAACTATTTTATTAAAGAATAAATGTAATAATGATCACGGATTAATTAATTTACAGCAAATTATCATGTGAAAGTGGTTGAGCCCCCCAAGCGATGAAGGGTTTATGGGGCAAGTCTTATGAAACTTTCTTGAATCTGTTTTGAACTACTACTTGGATTTGGTGCCAACTATTTCTTTCCGTGGATGTAGTATTGCAGTTAGTGTCGCTGCTTTGTATATAATATATTATGGTTATAGCGTTTTTAGCAAGCATTAATCTCTATAATATGCACAGAAGAATCCATAGATTTAACGAGCACATCAAATCAGTGCAAAATGGTTTAACTACTGAGTGTTGCTCTCAAAATAAGTTTATTATGTCATGGGTTTTAATTATAAGAAAATAGAACATTTTTCTTCCTTAGAAATTGCAGGCATACTTAGTAGTAGGTATTTTTGGTGTTTTGCATTTGTTGTGTAGGTCATATGTGCAATCTTAAATGCCTTCACTTTGGGTGCAGGGAATTCGTCGACCATGGAAAGGGGTTCTCATGTTTGGTCCACCAGGGACCGGAAAGACTCTCCTGGCCAAAGCAGTTGCCACAGAATGTGGTACAACATTCTTTAATGTTTCTTCTGCCACTTTAGCTTCAAAATGGCGGGGTGAAAGTGAGCGCATGGTTCGCTGTTTGTTTGATCTTGCAAGAGCTTATGCCCCAAGTACCATTTTCATCGACGAAATTGATTCACTTTGCAATGCTCGTGGGTGCGTAAAATGATGAATGTTATCCTTCACTATTTTTTTTGTTTTTTGTTAGTTTCTCAAAAAGTATGTTTTTTCTAGAATTTTAGTTATAATTTCTTTCATTCTTCAATTACAGTTCAATCTAAACTATTCTTTGTTATACTTGATTGACCTGCAATCTGTCAAATTTAGAAGGTGTATTGTTTTCTAGATTCAAATGTAGTTTTCTCTTACAAGGTGTATTGTTTTTTAGATTCAAATGTAGTTTTGTAATTTGTATGTAGTTATCACGATATGTAGGGACTTGTTTGCATTGATCGTCTATAAACCGAGAACTTCCAAGGCACCATTATTCCTCACAGTGCTATATACATATTGGTGTGTGTAGCATGCTGCTAGCTGAAATAAGATCATTTAAAATATATAAAATGAATATAAGCAACTCCTTTGTTTGTTTTCCACTAGTATTTGTAGGACATGGGACATTCAGAAGCATGCATCATAAACGACAATTGTGTGTAAGATGAAGGGCACTTAGAACTAGAAGTGTGAAGCATAGAAAAATTTGCATGTAGGACATGGGACGTTCAAAAGCGTGAATCATAAGAAAACTATTGGGTAAAATACAAATATTTGTAGTATTTGAATTTAATGATGTTGAAAATGTTTTTTTTTAATTGTTGTTTGTGCTCTTTGAGCCTTAATTTTCGAGTGATTCTTTTCCCACAGCAAAAACATTGCGAATCTAGAACATGGCTTTGGGGTGCAAGTCGCTAGGTTGATGTGATATCATCCTCCCTCACTTTGGCACTAACATTGGCAGCAATTCAATGCCATGCCTTGTGGGCCCTCTTTGGCTTGTGGTTGTTATATCTGTGATGTCCATATAATTGCAAGTCTTACTACTATAGTGGCATATCTCCATGTTGGGATTTCGTTCCACATTAGTACTCTTCTCCTTTTCCTGCTAATTATCTTGATGAAGTAATTGCTAATCCAGTTCATGTGACCTCCCTGTATTTTGTCATTTTCAAGTTGCAAAAATGATCTAACTTTGCGTTTTCACTTTGTTGAACCTTTCTTTTCAAGTTGTAAAATGCTTCTTGCATATAGTTCCAGCATCATACTACAAATTTCTTTATTTTGACTTATTATTGATAACTCTACAACCTTTCCAAGTAAGTAAATTCAAAGTGCAAGTATTTGCTTGAAGTAAGCTTTTAAATTCTCTATTCTTTGTTGTTTGGTGCCTTTAAACCTTTTTAATTTGTTTGTGTTCTCTTCTAATGTTTTTATGATATTGGTTGTTGCACAATGTTTTACGACATGACCACCAATTATTAGTTTAAGTTTTTTCTTATAGTTTTGCACTTAGTTGGTTGTCACTATTTCCTACTATATACTATGATGTACCTATTATGAGTATGGCCTGCCTTTTCTTCAGTGCACCTAGAGGCAAACGGATGGGTCGCATACCAAAATGAGGCCTTGTGAACTAGACCGCTAGGTAGGTGTAAGCTGTGCTGATCTGAATCTCTTCCCCTTGGAAGTAGAAGTGTAAGTTTGTGAGAGGGCGTTTTGATGCATTGAAGATCATGACCTTGGTTTTGTGTAGGTTGACCGTGAAATATCAGAGGTCGCAAAAACTGGCTAGGGCATCAATTTGTCTCTTTAGTCCCTCAGGAGTAGAGGCCAACAAGATCAGATCATCAACGAAAAGGAGTGGGGAGATCAACACCTGATGAAGAAGACAATCATCTCCTTCCTAAATGTGGTGGTGGTGGAAAGACTCTAGCTCATCAATATAGATCCCAAAAAGAGTTGACGAGAGGGGGCATCCTTGCTTTACCCCAATGGTACTTTGAATGAAGTCGGAGAGGCCGTGAGCCATCCCGAGATGTCACAAAATTGACTCATGCAATCTCATGATGGCTGCCAAGAGGGTCTTAGATATGTTGATGTCGCGAAGTCTCTTGAATAAAGCCTTCCGTGGCACTGTGTCAAAATCTTTTTGGAAGTCTACAAAACAACAGTAAACCTTCAAAGAGCGATGACGAGCCTCCTCAATAATGGCTCGAAGTGTAAAGATGTGATCGGTCGTTTGGTAATCTAGGAAAAAACCGTTTTGCCCCTTAGCTCTGAGATGACGACTCTCCAAATCATCAAAAAGCCGCTGATGCAGAATTGTGGCATAGAGTTTGGAGAATGTATGTCCCACCATGATAGTCTTGTAATTGTCCGGATGAGAACTATTGCCCGATTTGTGAATTGGGTGAATGTGCCTTGTCCAGGAGTGAGGGAAACCTGAACATACCGCATGGTTAAATAAATCAGCAATATGTGAATCAAAGGATCGAATGCCATGCATACAGATTTCGTCCTGGAGGCCTTCTTCATCTGCTGCTTCATTGGTTCTCATAGCTTTGGTTGCTCTCCTGATGTGTCTTGAGTTACAACATTCTACATGGATGCATTGCATCAGTGTTGGTTACAACCCCTCGCTGTTGAGAAAGTTGAGAGTGATTATGAAGAGCTTACAACTCTATAAGATTTGTTTTCCATGTTGGATCTCAACTCTTATAGATGATAGGGCGACGATGAATTGATATTACTTGTAGAAGTGGAGATTGGCTAAGGGGGATCACTTGTTGAGAGGGAGGCAATTCGAGTTGGTCAAGTCTATTGTAATTGGAAATCTAGTGGTGTGCTTTCTTAGCCTAGAGGTGGTGGGGAGAATGAGGTTGTACACAAGACATTGCATGCCCAAGTGAACAAAAGAGCAAGTTGATGAGGGGAAATTCGAAGATGCTCCCTTGTGATAACCAATGTGATACCCATGGTGGAAAGGAAGTTACCCATTTTTAGGATTGTTGGTAGTAAAGACCTCGTAAAATATTTTAACATATGTGAGATGGTCTAGATTGTCAACTGGTAAGAAGACGAGGCATATGGTGAAGGATTTCCTTGCGATGTTGAGAGACATTGCACATGATTGGTAGAAAGAGTTTCCCAACATTTTTTTATGATTTGCAATCCTTTTGAAAAGAAATTGAAAAGACTTAATGTTTTTACCTGATGGCAATGGAGTTATTAATGAAATATACAACTCTATGTAAGGGAAGGAATTTGTATGCATAATATGAAGTTGAACACTGTTGTAAAAAAGATGGACATGAAGGTCATAGATTGAATGCTAAAAAGATGGGTTATGTAAGGGTTGCAACCAAAATATAGAAGTAAGATGAAGGTTGTACCTTGAACAAGATATGAGGAAATAGTGAATAGAGCATTGATGATAATAATGCACAATGAGAGAGTAGAGAGCTAAAGATAAAACCAATGAAATAACAAGCAAGCAAAAAGTATGCACGAAGAGTGTGTGAATTGTAGATGCTTTACACTGAATGTTTCATGTGTTTAAATATGCTTAGAGATACGTAGCACCCACTCTATGAAAACGATGGTAGGCCAAAAATTATGGTTGAAATCCACGGATAGAGTCAAAATGATAAGAACAAGAAATATAAAACAATATTCAGTAATTGACCAGGTCAACTATAGTACAATAAGTCTCATCATTTGAACTTGGAAGGTGAAGACTACGAAAGAAGCCAATGAAGAATGACATAGAACCTTCTACAATTGATGCACTTAGAGAAGATGTGGTGAAATTGATGAAAGAAATAAAGGGAACAAGAAAAGAAATAAAAAAATATTGTGCATGAATTGTAAAAGTGAATGAAATTCAAAGTCGAAATCTCTAGACAAGTGTTTTGTCAGATAAGCAATGTCTATGCTTATAATACCTAGGAGTGACTATATTATGCTCGTAATAAAAAGATCAAAAACATATGTTTATTGGAGAGGGGGACAAAGAATAAAGCGATAATGGTAAGAACAATAATGTAAACAACAACCAAGGAGGACATAGTATGAAGAAGGAATTTGTGCAAAAAGATAATAAAGGTAGAACAATGAATGCTGTTAGTGTGGAAAATGGGGACACCACAAATATTGCATGTAACCCAACCAAAGAAGACAGTATTGTGCAAGCAGTGTAGTTCTAGTAATCACAACGATGCTAAGTATCTCAAACATAAACTTGTGGATGCGTTACTATTACTGGAAGAATGTATATAAGTTGGGAAGAAACAAAGAGTAGCCTTTTGCACTGGGAAGTGATCGTATACAAAATGTTTATGCTAGATGATTTTCAAGTGTTTGGGGAAGTCACAATTGATGATGAAGACAGCAAGGAAAATGGAAAGGACCTGTGAAGGCGTTTGCAAAACAAAGGCACAAAAAAAGTTCTAGAGGTAACATTCTACAAATGAAGGTGGTGCAGTCTAGGTGGGTTTGGACTATGTACTAAAGAATGATGTCATGCAATGGATGACTTTCCTGGTAAGTGGTATTCACGTTATCAACATGAAAGTACAAAAATGAAGTAGTTATATAGCATATTTCAAGAGTTCTCATCTTTTGGACAAATTGTAGAAAGTTTAGATATATCTTACTTAGAAATCACCCAATGAATCTTAAGTTACACCTAGGCACTTCTTGGTGGTTTGGGTGTTTGGGAGAATCTCTTTAGTGGGATTCAAGGGCTTGCAACTTCCTAAATGAGATTTGGGGCATCAACCTTGAAATTATGAAACACAAAAACAACTATGGATGATATTTCGAAAGTGCAAGCTATAAGTGATGATTTCATAAAACTAATTTTTTTTTGAAAATGCAATTAAACTCATTAAGGAAGACATTTGTAAGGAGAATGATGACTTCTTTAATCTGGATGCCCTAGTAAGAAAGGACTATTTCTTAAATGAAAAGATCCTAGTCAAAGAGGACAACCTTACCAATCAAGACCTCCTAGTCAACATGGTCAAAGTACACAATGAGAATGCATGAATATGAAGATTTTTTTTTCTGGTTTTTGAACGGAAACTGGAGGAATCAGTAACTGAGTGGAATCATGCCCGAGAGATGTGGGACCGAAGCTGTTGGGTTGCCACTATAACCCCCAACATATCACACAGCCTGCAACCATGTGCTAGAGTTTAGCTTGGATTCAAACAGAGGTGGGTGGCATTAGCTGGGACTCCAGATTGGAGTAGCAAAGATGCCATAGAGAAGCATCACCATAGTTGTCTTGGGGGAGGCCTGCTGAATGAGAAACAATGTCCTTTGAGGAGCAAAGTGTCTTGAAAGGGACCATGCTTGTCTCGAAGCTAAGTCACCGAGAGATCTTAACTTGTTGAGAAAGGAGACCAATCTGAAAATTGTCTCAAGGCACATAAGATGAGCACCAAACTCGGTCTGAATGATGTTCTATTGAAATGTTTCTTACAATGAATCATGTGCTGTAAGATGAGTTGATTGGACTCTCTCAACTTTGACCTAGTCAGGTGAAAGAAGGCTTGGTCCCTAGAGCTTGAAGCCATATAATACTATTGGCTTGAGAATTGTGTCTATAGAAATTTTCATATATGACTTTTGTTGCAAATTCAGAAGTTTTACCCTTAACTAGAGGTTTCCTGGATCTTATCCTTGAGAGCTTTCAGCCTTAGGGATGATCTAAAATATTTGATTTCAGCAGTGAACAGCAACAAATACTTCACTTCACTTCAGTTCAAATCACTACGCAGCTGAACAGAAACGATAACAAACAAGTGTACTTCAATTACTAGTTACAACCCTCAGGGCACACTTTTCTATGCATATAACAGATCTTAAACAACTTTATTACAGCAGGTTTTACAGCAGTAAATCTGTCCTCTTGATCTGTAAAGTTTAAACTGTCGTGGATATTCCACTGGTACAGTTTGTCACAACAGATCTTACAATATTCTGAAATCTTTTATTATGTAGTTTATAATTTATTACCTTAGATCTCAGATGTATTATTAGTAATTACTAGCGTAGTGCTCAAAATTATGGAAATAACTAAAACTGAAATGAAAGACCAAGCAAATGAACACACCATCCACACAAATGAGCACAAGGTGTGACCTGAGAAGCCCAATACAGGAGAAAAACCAGCTAGAAGGTGAGGCCTATGCTCTGCTCCCTTTTTCTCAGTTATGAAATGCAAGTACAAAGAAAGGGGCATTCACTTTGGAGTTTCCATGGACACTGTGCCCTGAATGGATGCTACAAAATCTTCTATATCCTCTGTTATGCTTCAATATCCCACTCATAGTTGTTCTACTCAAGCATGGAACAATAACAATACCAAAAGAATGGAACCCCTTCTCTTTCTAGCGGCCCAATATTTAATATACACTGATAGCCATCTAGGGTTAGGGTTAGGGTTTTGCTTCCCTTAACCCTTGATTAATGTTAGGGTTTTGGACCCTCTAGAATCTTCTTGAAAGTCCACACATGACTAGTCCCATGTGTGAGTAATGGAGGCTGATGTGGCATCCACTCGACACTATGGTGGTCAATAGTGTAGGTCAACTTGCGGGAGGCATAACTTCTGCATATGAACTCCGATTGAGTTGGTTTGTGCACTGTTGGAAATCTTACGATGTGTAGAATAGTGTAGAGGGGATGGGAGGTATGCTCACAGAGTAAGTTACCTTCAGAAATTCATCAAGGATAACATCATTCCCACTTTTGGATGACCTTCCTTAGCATAGATATCCTCTCTCCCATGTCCTCCATTCTAGTCATAATTCTTCTCCATTATCCCCGTCACTACATATCTCATTGTCTAGTCAAAGGCAATTGCAATCTTGAAGACATTTCTTCACCCTCGATTATTGTTTTGGATAATTGGAGAGAAAATTGAGGGCCTTGCAGATCCATCTATCCCAAATCAAGCTCTCACTTCCAGGTGACCATCTATCTCAAATTAGTGTAATGTCCCTTTCCTAATGAGTCATCTAGACGAATTGATGAAATGGCCTAAGTAATTCTCGTGGGCCATAGTGAGAGAATTAAAAGGGAATTAATTATTTTATTAATGTCACCGGAGCGGGAATTAATTAAATATAAAGGTGACATTGAGTAAAGTGGAAAAAAGACGCCTAAGTGACTATTGAGAATATGAAAAGTTTCACTTAAATTGATTAAAAGGTAAAATGGCTGCAAAAGAGTCAACTAATGAATACAAGGGGATAAAGAGGGCGCCCTCTCTCATTCTAGCATTGACAATTTCTAATTTCTCATTGTGAGAGCTCATTGTGGCTTGGGAACTCTTGGGACAGAAACCCTAGAAGGAATTTTCAGGGATTGGCTTCGATGGTGAGACCATCCACCCGAGTTAGTCATTTTGGGGAAGAGATTATCCGGATTTCTTCATTGTGTTTCAGTTGGGTTGAGGTTTTCCATCAGTTGGCAGCTTATGGTTGTGAGCAGGATTGATTTATTGTTGGAGGCAGCTAGTTGCACTTATTGGGAGCGATTTCTACTTGTTGGCCGAACTTGATCACTAGAGATCGGTTTCCCTACTTAGTGTGGGCGATATCTGTGCTTGGGTGTAATGTCCCTAGGGAAAAATTAGGGTTTTAGGGCAGATTGCTGGTGTATTTACAATTGTAGCATTCCTTCGACAACCTCAGCAGTTTCTACTGATCACCAAACCTTAAGCAATGTCCACTAGGAGCAATTAATAATCTTGAATTTCCCAGTTCACATACAGACGGATCATTAGCTTATTCCCACCAATTCTCTGCGTAGTTTTATTACCGGCAGTGTGTATTCATGTAACAGTCATCAGGTAGCAACTTTCATGTGCTAGAGAGCAGGGGGCTTGACAACCATAGCAATAATAGTACCTTAAAGGCTGCTGTAGCAGCTTCAACACACATATGAAACACAACAAATAATAGACAGTAATATTGCCGAACAGATGCATGCCATTACAGAGAAATTTGCAGAGACAATTCTGGCATCCTTATTATGGCTTGTACCCTATCATCATGGCATTACAAAATTCCCCAATGGCTGCAACAGTACTACAAATAATACCCTGAGATAGCCCTATACACATAGATCCTAAGGGCTGCAAGGTAGCTGCAAAATACCTCTAAAGCATCCAATTCTAAGGGCTACAACAGCAGCAGCAAAATGCACTCAAGAACAACTGTAATAACCTTAATGACTGCAACAGCAGCAGAAAAATGCAGTCAAGAACAACTGTAATAACCCTAATGACTGCAACAGCAGCAGTACTCTATCTCCTAAACCCCTCAGAAAACTAGGTAATGAATCCTGGGATAGATGCCAACTCTTCTTGACTGCAGATCTGCTACGAATTCCCTGTTTTGCTGCCAGTTAACCCTTCTTCGGTCCTTCACTCTGCAATCAGGTACCCAGCCTCCCCTTGCTGCTTGAAGCTGCCTTTGCCTTCCTGTAGTACAACGACCTGCAAGAATGAGGGATCGGCCCTCCCTCCAACTCCTCCACGGCACCTAAGTGGATCAAAGTTGGGGCTGAGGGTGGGATCGGACCTCCCTAAACCCTCAACAACCAGCCAATAACCTCTGCGGCTTCCTCAAACAGCAGGAGAAATGAGGGCAGAACCCTCCAATAACCTAGCCGCTGCTGTCACCTCCAACCTTCAGCCTGTAATGATGTAAATCGGCCCCTAAGGAACCACAAACCTTCCTTAAACCGGCTGCAACGTCACTGTTCCAAGTATGCCTGAGATCGGCCTTCTTCCTGGACAGACTTCCAAGCTTTGTCCCTGCAAATGAGTAGATCGGCCTCAAGAAAGATCCCAGATCTCTCCACAACAGTTCGCTGCCCAAGTAAACAGACTCCTGGTGCAGAATGGAATTAGGGGCTGAGCTAGGGTGAGGGTTACCCACCGAAACTCAGCAATAGAAGGGTTAAATAATCCTCAAAGAGGCCTGAGGCAGCCGCCTCCAAGTCAAAGACAGAGATCATCCAAATTTAAATTGTACTTCTCCAAATGAACCTCCTCTTTCCTATATAGATTTGTCTTTAAGCTTGCCTCCTTATTTTGGGTGACTTGCTCGTCAAGTTAGGTGTCTTTCGTTCATTTAAGCCCAAAGGTCACCTTTAAACCAAGCGTTTCCCTCCTTGGTGGCTTCTTTTAAACCAAGCGTTTCCCTCCTTGCTGACTTGACATAAGTTAAGGCCAAATTTGTTAAGTGACTAAACATTAATATTGAAGAAGATATGGCGGATTTGCTGTTGTAATTACTGCTGTCATAAACTGAATTTGTGATCTGGTTATGCATGATAAGATTGCCCTAGAAGGCTGAAACTAATTGGCAGTCATTTGGTATCTTTTTTCTTGCATTGCCTTGTTGATTGGGGTTGTTAATTGGTGAAATATTGCTGCTGTTTTGTTTATATTTCATAATGGCCCTAAGGTTGACATTTCACAGGGTTAAGACCCAGTGAAAACCTTTAAGAAAGAGGTGAAATTCTTAGAAGTTGCTTTAATTGCTCTAGTTCAGAAAATTTCTACATTTATGGGCAGGCAAAGCCTCTTCTCAATCTAGATGGGATTTTTTACTTTGTTTTATCAAACTTGGGCTAGGTTCTCATACAACCACGGGTAGATAAGCTTCCTTAATCCTCTACTTATGATTCCCTCCACAAAAGCAACCAAAAGACTTGGCCATTGATTCATGCTGAGCAGACTTGTTTGGAGTTGCTTATATCTCACCCTTGAGATCCCACACTGTCTGCTCTGCCTCTTGATTACAGAATAGTTTGGCTTTATTGGCAGGAGATTTGAGTTCAGCTTCCCAGAATTAGTTTCAGAATGCCAACATTCCCTTATCTTGAGGTGGGGGAATAACAAATTGTAATGGCTGTATTCTTGTAAAGCGAGGGGTCATTTTTGTGGGTGAATTCAGATAACTTGTGGTAGATATTTGCACCCGCATGGGAGATCATTGTCTATAGAGATTCATTGAAAAGGCATGATATTCCATGTGCACCATCAAACTCCTTGAACCCTTGGGTTTAGGTCTACGTTGAAAGCCAACAAATATCTAGGAGTTGTTAGGAGACATTATTAGAACTTGGGTATCTATATTAGGAAGACCTAATTATTATCTGGAATAACTTCTTGTACTATATATGGGGATGACCATATCAGACCATTTTAGTTCTAGACAACTATTAAGTGTTATGTACATAAATCAATATAGATAGTTTATAGCTCTAGACAACTATTAAGTGTTATACACATAAATCAATATGGATAGCTTAGGATTTAATGTAATTATTAAAGTGTAGGTTCTAACAACAATGATAAGTTTAATTATTAAAATGTACAATCCATAAAGATGCAATTGTATGGGAAAGGTCACGACGGGCATATGAATGCCATAACCTTCCCTCATTGTAATGATTATTCAATTTTTATCAAATATATATTTAATTCCAACATGGAATATTTTATTTTATACACTTTGTCCATAACATTGGTATCAGACCCAACGATTGGGCACTAGGTTAAGTAGTCGATACTTACATTTCTGCTGTTAGTATTCAAGCCTCTGTATAACTGTCATATCTTGCCCCCATATAGCCTGTGCCCTGCTGCCACACACTAGTGTGATCTCATCAATGCAACAAAGATCATCATTCCTATGTCTTGCATCCACTAGCATTACTGCATTCTCTCACTATTGTTGTTGTACACCACATCAATCCCCTGATATTGTACAACAATCAAGCTTAGTTCGCCCAATGGTAATCATCGTACAGTTAAGGATGATGGACTCCACAAGAAGGAAGAACATGGTGATCATTGATGTGTTGGAGATTTGCAACTTCGGGCAGTCATTCTCCACAAGAAAGTACAAGAAGACCCATCTACACCATTACAGAAGCCCCAGGAAGAAGTTGAAGACCCAGAAATAAGAAGTCGGCCCCACAGGAAAATAATAAAGTAATTGAAGACCCAGAAATAAGAAGTCGGCCCCAGACTGGTTCCCAAATTAGTATAAATACAGGACTGGCTCATTTCGTTTGGACAGGAAGACAATTCTCCTTTCTGCAGTGCACACAAGGCAGCTGCAACTGCAGTTTTGGCAGTTTCGCTATTTCTGGGTTACTAGTTATCTTGGAGAGTGCGCCGCACTTGGATAAGCTCTTGCTTGGTTATTCTTGGTCATATTATTGAGGAGCTAGGTTTTGGTGATGCTAGCCTTGGGGAGGATCTTCTCTGTATGGTATTTTGGCTATTGATGGTGATGTAGTAGTAATATCTTGGACTGAATTCTTCTAGAGAAAGGTTGCTGGGTTTTCTCCCAAGGTTGGGTTTCCCAGGATAAACTCTTGTGTTCTTGTGTCTACTGTGCATGGTTAATATTTCTAGATCTTGTTATTTCTGCTGCATTGTTACAGTTGAGATTTTCAGTGTATAGTGATTTTATTATAAATGTTGTATGAAAGTGAATCTTGTTATTAATCATAAGGCAATAACTATCAAGAGCTGAGAATCATAAAACACCGACATGATGAAGTCCATAGGGACGTTCAGACTTACAGAGATGAAGTAAACTCCCTCAAAACCCATATCAAGAATATCAAAAAAGAGCAAAAAGGAATTGTACGAAAAATTAACCGTGCAAGGAGTGTTAATTCTTGAATACCATATCTGATTTGATCTTCCTAACAATTTTATACCCAGAAAAATTACTTTAACATAACAAATATATTTATGAACTGTTGAAAACAACTGTATTGGCATTCTTAACAATAAAATGCAGAGGAAATGCAAGTAGAAACACAGTCACACATATATGACACAATTGTTTACCCTGGAAACGCAATTTGGGAAAACCAACATTCAGTTTCTCTTTTATTATTGGCCCACAAAGATTTCTGAAAATTTCAGCAGCAATTCAGAAAACCTGAAACTCTGTTTTCTGTCCGGAAAATCTACCCACAGAAATCAACCCCTACTCGGTCTCTGTTGGAGAACTCGACCCTGCAGAAATCTCAACTTGCTGCCCCTCTCTCTCCTGCTCGTACGACAACATACGGATCAGCCTGTGCAGATCTCCCACGTGTGGCTGGTCCCTTATCTCTCTGGACTGCAAATTCGACCTCTCTCCCACTTGGATTCTCCCTGCTGTTCACCGTCTTCTCCTCAACCACCGAGTATCTCACTCTTCTCTCTTGAGAAAATCTCTTTCTCAATCACTGCAAATGAATTTCTCATTTGCTTATAAATGTGTGTCTTTCTCCTCTCCGTAGGATTTCTTTTATATCATTTCATTGACCAAAACCCTGACCCTTAATCTTCCAAAGTGGTGGATGGCTAGGATTTAAATCCTAAGCCTCACTTAAGATCAGTGGTCCGGATTAGATCTAAGTCACTTAAATAATTTAAGTCACTTAACCTTAGAAAACCTTAGTCTAGCCAACATTAATTAATTGGTTTAATTAATGTCCTTTTCCTAAGTCAAACTTAGAAAAGAAACAATAAAAGTCAGTTAATAAATTAAGCAAGTACCTAGAGAGACTTTGGACATCTTTTGCATGCTTTTCACCTAGCCAGGGAGCTTCTAACGTCTCATGATCCCTTTGATGGATGGTGTCCACTGCTTCATGAAGCCTTTGAGTGCCATCCTCACCAATTCTGAATCATCCACTGTCTCCCAGATTGCAGCCAACTCATCTTGAATCTATTGGATCCGGGTGAGGTAGGTTGTCACCGTGTCTGATCTTGTCATCTTTGTGTCTTTGAGCTTCTCTCTTAGCACCGTTTTGCGATGCTCATTTTTTACTTTGAAATAAACCCTTCAAAGCCTCCCACATGTCCCTGGCAGTGTTCTTTCTAGATAAATAAGGGATCAAATGATCCTTTGCTCCATGTAGAATTATGCGCTTGACTTTCACATCCTTTTGATAATGGATGACCAGTTGTGCCGTATTTGTTGGAGGAGTGATTTGAGTATTAACAAGTTCCCAGATCCCGTTCTCCATCAACACCGACATGATTCTCTCCTTCCAAGCACTGTATTTGGAAATCCCATCCAACCTATCCTTAAATCGCAATCTAGTTTCCATCTAGATTAATCCCTTGACCTTTAGCCTCGTCGGTCCCTTGAAGAGACCGTCACGACTTGCACAAAAACTCGACCCTATTCCTCTGCAGCTCGACCCTTTTAACCAGCTCGGCCTTGGCCCATTTGGTCCTTAGCTCAGCCCTCCGTTCAACAAATCGTGCCATTGAAAAAAAATAGCGTGTACGACTTGTACCCACTTGGCCTACCTCTCACTCAGCCTGCACAACCCCGATCTGGTACACAGCCCTTCCTATCAGGCGTCTTCTCCACAATCTCTGTTACATGAAACCCTCTCGACTTCCCTTCTGTGATCTGCCACAAAAAACAACCCTCTTGGCCCTCTTCTGCAATCTGTTACAGCCCTCTCGGCCCTCTTCTCTTGCTGCTACTAGAAGCCTCACGACCTTCTCTCAATCTTCTTACAGTTGCTTCAAATCTTGTGTCCAAATATAATCCTTGATCTACTCCTTTAGAGTCTATGAGGCTTTGATACCATGTTAATTCTTGAATACCAGATCTGATTTAATCTTCCTAACATTTTTATACCCAGAAAAATTACCTAACACAAGAAATAAATTTCTGAACCATTGAAAACAAACACACTGGCATTCTTAACAATAAAATGCAGCAGAAATGCAAGTAGAAACACAATCACACATATGACAGTTGTTTACACTGGAAACCCAACTTGGGAAATCCAACATTCAATTTTTCTTTTATTATTGGCCCACAAAGAATTCATAAAATTACAATAGAATTCAGAAAACCTATAACTCAGAATTCTGTCCAGAAAATCCACCCACAGAAATCAGCCCCTACTCGGCCTTTTCTGGTGAACTCGGCCCTGCAGAAATCTCAGCTTGCTGCCCCTTTCTCTCCTGCTTGTACGACAATGTTCAGATGAACCTATGTAGATCTCCCATGTGCGACTGGTCTCTTCTCTTGCTGGACTACTAACTCAGCCTCTCTCCCACTTGGATTCTCCTTGTTGTTCGTTGTATTTTTCTCAGCCACTGGGTATCTCACTCTTCCCTCTTGAGAAAATCTCTTTCTCAACCACTGCAAATGAATCTCTCATTCACTTTCTCATAAATGTGTCTCTTTCTCCTCTTCTTAGGCTTTCTTTTATATCATTTCATTGACCAAAACCCTAACCCTTAATCTTCCAAAGTGATGGATGGCTAGGATTAAATCCTAAGCCTTACTTAAGATCAATGGTCAAGTTTAGATCTAAGTCACTTAAATAATTTAAGTTATTTAATGTTAGATAACCTTAGTCAATAGCCAACATTTTTGGTTTAATCAATGTGCTTTTCCTAAGTCAAACTTAGCAAAGAAAAAATAAAAGTCACTTAAAAAATTAAGCAAGTGCCTAGAGAGGCTTTGGACATCTTTTGCATGCTTGATACTTAGCTTATACAAAAGTACTTGTCTGAGCTACAATCATCAACAAGGAGAGGAAGCCAATAATCGGTGAAATAATTTAATGCTATGGAGAGAAGTCAAAGCTAAAAGTACCTAGAATGTTGTGGTGACTAATCAAATACTCCAAAGATTAGGCGAGTTTACAACTAGACAATTAAATTTACAAATCCCACTAGGAACAAGTCCATTAGACAATAGTAACTCAAGAAGTCACAATAATGCAATAAATCATGATAGGACAATGCTCTTCAATAAAATAAAAATGGTATTACCGAAATATGATGGGAAGTACAAAGAGGGGCCATCATTTGGGTTATTAAAATGGAAGGAATCTTTGCATCAATTCCATTATTTTGTGATATGGAGATGATAATGACAACTTCACATTATTTATGAGATGCTTACCATTGGTTTTTGTGGTGGTATTAAAAATGTGATGGGTTCTCGATAAATGGGAGAATGTTCATTGATGACTTGTTAAAGAGGTTTAATGATGAAGAAGAAGATGATAGCTATACTTGGCTCACCTGCCTATACCAAACATGAATAGTGAGTGAATACACTCGTGAATGGAAAATCCTTGCAACAAGAAATCCATAGCTCACGGATATGCAACCGCTGAAAATGTACATTGCAATATTGAAGCACAACATTTGCAATGAACTTAAACTACGAAAACCTCAAAATGTGGATGAAGCCAAAATAACAACAACGTTGATTGAAAGAAAATCCTAGGTCGATAAAGGGTATCTTTTGAATCACTAGAGAAAACAATCGGTTGTAATACACAAAACCAACACAACGATAATAAATTCCACCACTTAGAAAGGGACAAAAAGAAGGAAAACAATTGTCGCAAGTGTGGTCAGAAATGGTTTTTAGGACACCAATGTGCAGAAAAATCATTATGGCATTTCAAAATAATGAACCAGAAGGAAGTAGAAATCCAAGACTCAAAAAATGAAATCACTATTGGGCACAGGGCAAAATTTGATGATTGATGGAATTGATCCCGAAATATGATTAGCTACCATCACATGCCTCAGAGAACCTTGAAAGGAAGGAGAGTTCCTACTTACAAAATCCATAGAAACTAGTGTAAACTATACTCCATTGCACCTAAGGAAGGTCGATAAGACTAAGCATCCAAGAATAGAAGAAAACAAATCTATAATTTGCCTTGCATGCACAACAAGAAATTTGCAACTAAGGATTTTGAAATTGAGAGTAGTCATAAAAAAGAGGGATGTAACGATACTAGTAGATTCTTGAAGCACACATTACTATATAGACATCAATTTTGCTAAGATATTAACCTTTTTGTATATCCTACTAAGGATCTCACAGTTAAGATCACCGATGGACAACAAATCAAAGAAGTAGGAAGATGCCATAAAATATTTGTACAAATACAAAATTTGAAATTGCAATAGAGTTTTTCGCTATGCCACTTGATGGAATGGATATGGTATTAGGCACTAAATGGTTGATACAATTATGTACTTACGCCACGAACCTCCAAGAGCAATCCATGGAATTCAAGTGGCATAGAAAGGATTATAAACTAGGTGGATTGGAAATTTTTTGTCATAAGGTAGGCTTGTTGCAAACAAAGAAAGAAAATGTCAAGGGAAAACCATTTGCATGCATTGTTGAAGCATGCATCATACTAGTGATCACCAAAACACTGCATTAAGAGACAAAATAGATGAACTTCGAAGCATTATAATCAAGTTACAAAGAAACCATGGAATCATTCAAACCAAGTTCTAGAACCAAAATGACCCTCCCCAATCGATGATGAAAGGCCCAGGGAGGATACTTTAGAAAGGGAATTTTCCAAAGGCTTTTCTTTCGAGAATGCTTAGAGGACAAAGCTTTTTGAAGGGAGAAGCAATGTCATGAATATAAAATAACATATATAGATATAGGAACATAGAGGTTAGGGTTTAATGTAAATGATATGTAATTATTAAAAGTTACAACTCTCAAAGACAATTGTACTTTAAGGGTCACCAAAGGCATATAATTGCCATAGATCCTCATTCATGTAATCATCTTTTCATCATATTAAATATTTTTGTATAATTCCAACATGGAATATTTTTATTATATTCTTTGCCTATAACATTAAGCCCCTTTTGCTAGAGTGATTTGGTGTTATTGGTAATGGGATTGTGCATTTGTCCATTTGGATCAATTTTGTTCTTCTATCTAGGCATGACCATTCTGTACTACAACATTGCCTACTTGGATTTGTTAACCTGCTTGCATGTGAGGTCATCGTCCACAAAGACTTTATCTCTTCTAGCCATGAGGTCTTATTTCTTCGTTAATATAAAGAATGTGTGGTCCAGTGTTACCAGGAGTGTCCTAGAGGCTGCTCCGACCCTGGAACCGCGCTTCGAGTGGGAGCACCCTTGGGAGTGCTCCCGACAATTGGGAGCGTGCTTTGGGGTTTCGTGGGGTGCTCCCCGCCACTGTGGGGAGTGTGAAGCTCCTAGAATAGGGAGTGTGATCGTAGGCGCTCCCTAAGTGCTCCTATGACGCTCCTTGTATGCTCCCTGGCTCACCTATACGCTCATGAAAAGTGAGAAAAAATGAGTTTTTTTTTAAATTTTCTCTTAAAGGTGGAACCTAGGGGAGGTTTAGGGTTTAGGGCAAAATCAAGGGAGAAACAAAAGCACTTCTCCCTCACTGTTTTTCTCATTACTTCATCTTTGTTTGCTTGAGCTTCGAGTGGGCAGCTTGGTGTTTTTGTTGGTTTTTGAGGAAGGAAAATTTGTGAGAGCTTGGAGGAGAGAGCAAAGGCTGCTGGAAATAGTTAGAGAGCTAAAGATGTAAGCCAAAATGCCATTCTTTATAGTTTTTTGTATATCTTTGTGTTGTTTGTTTGTGGATTTTCCCTCTTCTCCTTCTCTTTCCCATTCCTTTTTCTCCCTCATTTTATTGCAGGTTGTTCGTCTAAGACTTATGGTTTATGGTTCTATTTTTGATTCTCATGGTGTTGGTGGGGAATATGCATGAGAGGGAAGAAGAGGACAATGGTCATTCTCATAGTGAACCATTATATGAATATGAGGAAGGTTTCGAAGGGGATGAAAGTGATAATGAAGGTGGCAAAACTTCATTCACACCCTTGTGGAGGTTTATGACAAAATGTGAGTAGGGGAAAGCATGTGGAACCACTAAATTTTTATGTAAGCATGATTTTAATTAAGGAAAATCTCATATTGATTTATATACCTATGCGAGGAGGCGTCTTTATGGGGTATTGGAGAATGATGAGAATAAGGGGGCCATTAGGATCTCAATTTTCCGTAAGGTATCAAAGGAAGAAAAACAAAAATACATCAAGATAGAGGAAGTTGCACAAAGAATGCATGGTAAAAACAAAAGGTTCAATCTAATACATCATCTAGATCTTGTGGCAACACATCTACATCTCCTCATGCTAGTGGAATGTTAGGGCATGCAAGGGGTGGATCTAAAAGAACAATAGCAGATTTCCTTGTTATTTGTGGTAGGGATGAGGTGGATGCAAATGTGGTTCAATTTCTCTATGCTGGTGGTGTACCATTCAATGTTCTTCACTCCCCCTATTGGCATGATATTGTTTAGGCCATCAACAAAGCACCCAAATGATACAAGGGCCCTTGGTATGAGAAAGCTAGAACTGTGTTACTAGACAGGGAAAGAGAAAAAATCCAAAGAGCTCTGACATAGTTCATAGATGAGTGGGCCGATGGTGGATCTATTATATCTGACGGTTGGCAAATTTTAGAAACCAACATTTTATAAATGTTCTTAATGTTTTGGCTAGCGGTGTTTCTTGCAGTGATATTTGGTGCGCACATTCAACCTTTTGATGCATGATATTGTCAAGCATAAAGACTATTGATGGATTAATGACTTGTACAAGAGAGGGAAGAAACTCATCAAATTTATCATCGGCATACACGGGTCCATTACTTTTATGGCACTCACTCTAGGTTGTGGCTACTTAAGATTGCAAAGGCTAGATTTCGTAGCTATTTCCTCACCTTCATGCACCTATTGAGGGTAGGATGGGGCTTTGGGTGCTATGGTGATGAGTGATGACTAGGATGACTTGAGCATTGATAGATATGGTGCTAATGCAGTGAAGGAGACTGTTCTCGATAATCATTTTTGGTCATAGGTTAGGTATGATTTGCAATTCCCTAAGCCATTTTATAACATGATAATGCTCCTGGGATGCTCCGCTCCCGAGTTTTTTTGGGAAATGGCTCCCACTCTGCTCCCACTCTCTGGCAAGCTTGGTGTAGTCTATAGAAAAAGAGTTTCGATCAGGTTATCTTGGAGGAGCCAAGGGTAGGTTCTATTCAGCCCTACCAGACCAAGGATATTCTGTATAAAGGTTTTGACTGAGTGGGCAGCCATATCTAGCTTAGGAGGGCCTCACATTTTCTTAGTGGGATGCATAGCACAGCCCCAAGATTGTGGTGGAGTTCTTCTGTTATCTATTGAATTCAATCTAGGGACTTTTGCTTGATAAATTTGTCTAGTATTTTCTCATGGATGACAGGATTCAGTTTTGTTAGGTTCTCTTGTGCAGAACACAAAGTGGTGAAGTCAGTTTTACCTGGAACCAATCTTCTTTAGTGACTTGCAACTTATCTTGGAGAAACACAATTGTCTTCCTTTCATTAGTGTATACTGTAATCTGGTTCAGTAGAAACTAGTTTGTGCTTCAAGGAAAATCTGTGTTCTTTCAGTGAAAGAGTTGCCCCTGCAGTTGGATTTCTTTCTTTTCTTGGGTTTCTTTACAATTACATGGAAGAGGTCAGTGTGTAACCCCTGAGCTGCATTAAAATGATGGAAATTAAGAACGGTGGGGTGTATACTTGTACCTTAAGGAACTGGACACAGCCTCCAGGTGTGCCGTGTCTGTATCCCATCTGTCAGACACGGACACACTAGGACACGTGTCTGACAGGTGTTTGGTACATGTCCTAAACACAGGACATGTGCCAAACACGTGTCGGACATGTGCCCTAGTCGTGTCCTACCTGTTTGACTATAAAATACAGTTTTCATTGCTATTTTATCACTTTCAGTTGTATGGAAAAAGCATTTATGGTCTCTCATTGTGCAGGTGAAGGTTAAAATCAAGATTTGAAGGGATTCCAAGTGTTTTGTAAACATTCCTTCTAATTTTTTTGGATCTTTATGTCTACATTTCATTTTTTGTATTTGTAATTTTTTAATATATACAATTTTTTTGATTATTTGTGTGTCATGTGACTTAACTTGTACCCTTATTTCATCCTATCAAAAATAAAAATCAAGAGTGATGGAACAGGGTTGATGTTGATTCTATCTGACTACTAAGTTCTGTAGAAACTAGTTATATGTTAATATTTCAAATAAAATGTAAGTTACTAGTTTGGTATTGATTTTTTCCTATGTTCTGAATTGTTTCTAATTCTCATCCCGAAGAATTGTTTCTGATTATCATCCTCAGTCTCTTCAGAATATATCTGACAGTTAATATTTCCAGGGCATCAGGAGAGCATGAGTCTTCAAGGCGGGTGAAATCAGAACTTCTTGTGCAAGTAGATGGAGTCAATAATAATTCTACAAGTGAAGATGGTGGGAAGAAAATAGTAATGGTGCTGGCAGCTACAAATTTCCCATGGGATATTGATGAAGCTCTCAGGTTGAACTCTATTTTGAACTGAATTAGAGTACTTGAGTATCATATTAGCATGTTCAGATATGCACTAATGTGATCCCATTTAATGCTTATTTGTTTATTTTTCTTTTGCACCGTTTTCTTTCTTTTTAAATGGCAGGCTTCCTCTTGTTCTATTATGAGTTATTCCTAATATTCTATGGTGAAGCTACACATAGACTAGACAGTGAGCTTATTTTTGAAGTAAGCTAGGGCTTCATCTTTGTTACAGATAGTAAAATCAGTAATATCTGCATTGCAGGAGGCGGCTAGAGAAGAGAATTTATATACCTCTTCCAAGTTTTGAGTCTCGAAAGGAGCTTATTCGCATTAACTTGAAGAGTGTTGAGGTATGATGCTGGAATTCCAAAAAATATTCATACTTTTTCTGCAAATGTACCTTTATCGTATCATCTGTTTGTTACTGCTCTTTGCATGTGGTTGGGAAGTATTTTTTGTTGTCTTGTTTTTATTTCTATGTTTTTCCGGTTTAGTTCTATCTCTAATTGGCATATTACATTTTAGCTCGAGTCTTATGGCTGTCACCATTATAAGTTATAAACAGCAAGAACTGTCTGCAAGCTGCTTTCTTTAATGCCCAATGTTGAATGATAATGCTATGATACAAAGTAAAGGATTCAATTGCCTACAAAATGTGGCTCCAAGATATACCTAGCAAGTAACTCATACACTGGACAGCTTGCTTTGTTGATAGCCATGATCACATATAGCATTTGGGATTCAGGCATGCTTCCCAAGCTGTTAAGCTGTATTCACATAATCGACTCTATTAATCAGGTAATGTGTCTATTAACAAGTTTCTGTAGGCAGGTTATACTATTTGTTTGTGAAAGCCCTATATTTCTTCCCCTCAAAGCCTGAGCTAGTAAGGTCCAAGAAAGCCCTTTGTTTTTTCCCCTCAAAGAGCTATGGAATGGATTGAGGAAAAAATAGAGTACTTGTTTCGTTAGGTGGGGCCTAGCATACCTTGAATCTATAGATCTCTTTTAGACAACCCTTCATCTAAATAGGTGCCATCCTAGGCAGGTGGCCAAAGACCAAAATTCAGTGGTGCTATTTGTGCAAAAACATCTCCATGCCAACATTGTCAGCTCTGTGCCAGTTATTACTATCCGCTAGAGTGTTGGCAATATCAATCCCATGTGCCAACTCAAAGATGGCTTAGTGCTCCACAGCTAAGTACCACACAAATAACGTGGGTGATCAAAGTTGGCTGGGTCACTATTGTTGAAATAATGTAACTGCAAAGTGTATTCTAATTATTATTGTTGTATTATTCATTAGATCAATCCCCTATTGCGGATTGATCACGTCGGCTATTGTAAAAGACCAAATCCCCTTTTGCGGATTGGTCAAAACATAATTGTAATAGGCAGAATAAGAAGTCGGCCCCATAATATATTAAAGGGGCCCCAAAATATATTAAAGGTGGTTATAACCACCCAGAAGAAGTCGGCCCTGCCAGTGAAGAGACACCTCCGTCCACACGTGTCAGAGTTGTATAAATAAGGAGGCTAGCGCCTCATTTAGACACACACTCACTTGTTCATTGAGAGACAAGTTTCAGAGCTGCAATTGGAGAAGAGAGAGAGAGAGAGAG
>ML797119.1:176921-188027 GCA_009831015.1 Picea engelmannii
CTTGAGGTATGGCAGAGTCCAGAGAGAATCTTCCTTAACCAAGGGAATTATGCAGTTGAAATCCTGAAGAGATTCGACATGTTGGAGTGCAAGTCCATGAATACACCCATGGAAACGAAGCTGAAGCTACTGGTCGACACTTCTTCAGAATTGATTGATACCACACTGTATAGACAGATCATTGGATCGCTGATGCACCTGACGAACACCAGACCAGATATCTGTTTTTCGGTGAACACCTTGAGTCAGTTTCTGGTAGAACCCAAACATGTTCACCTAGTTGCTGCAAAACATGTGATGAGGTACCTTAAGGGTACATTAGATTGTGGTCTCAACTATGACGGAGATCATGATTTCACACTGAGTGGGTGCACTGATTCAGATTGGGCTGGAAGTGTCTCTGATAGGATGAGCACTTCAGGATGCTGTTTCAGTTTGGGATCAACCATGATCTCATGGCAGAGTAGGAAGCAATCCAACATTGCTCTCAGTACAACAGAAGCAGAATACATTGCTGCGTGTTCTGCCAGCTGCGAAGCTATATGGCTTCGAAAGTTGTTGACCGGTCTATTCGACCTAGAGATGGAAGCAACCACGATCCTATGTGGCAACTAGAGCTGCATAAAGATGACAGAGAATCCTGTATCTCATGACAAGTCGAAGCACATAGAGATCTCATATCATTACATCCGTGACATGGTGCAGAGAGGAGCCATAAAGCTCCAATATGTTAGCACGGATGAACAGGTTGCCGATGTGTTGACCAAGCCTCTATCTTGTGTAAAGTTTGAGCACTTTCGAGACAAGCTTGGTATAGTCCAAAAGGACCTCCCTCGAAAGGGGGAGTAGTGTTGTGTTGAGATATGCCAGTCTAATACTGTGCTTCCAGCTGAATTGCTGTGATGTAAAGCCAGTCTAGTACTGTGCTTCCAACTTAATTGCTTCGACGTAAAGCCAACCTAGTACTGTGCTTCTAGCTTAATTGCTGTGATGTAAAGCCAGTCTAGTACAATGCTTCCAGCTTAATGGTTGTGACGTAAAGCCAACCTAGTATTGTGCTTCCAGCTTAATTGCTGTGACGTAAAGCCAGTCTAGTATTGTGATTCCAACTTAATTGCTGTGTTGTGATTCCAGCTTAATTGCTGTGGTGTTTCCATCTTAATTGCTGTGTGGTGTTTTCCAGCTTAATTGCTGTGATGATGTGCCAGCTTAATTGCTGTGATGATGTGCCAGCCTCATGCTGTGATGATGTGTTGCCAGCCTCGTGCTGTGATGATGTGTTGCCAACCTTTGTGCTATGATATTGCTGCTTTTGATGTTGTATCAACCTTGTGCTATTATTGATGATGAGGATGTATCAGTGTTATACTAATCCATGTCGATGCAGTTGATGATGATGATGCCACTTCAGCCTCTTGCTGAAGATGATGATGATGATGATGATGATGATGCCACTTTAGCTCCTGAGTCCTTGCTGAAGATGATGATGATGATGATATTATTTCAACTTTAATGCTGAAGATGATGAGGATGTTACCTTAGCCTCATATCGATGAGGATGATGATGCTATTCCAGCTCCATGTTGTGTTGATGATGCTCCAACCTTCGTGCTATGTTGATGATGAGAAAAACTTTAGATGATTTATAGATACGCCAATCAGTGTTCCAAGATGATATTGATGATGCTGTCCTCTCACTCACCTGATGCTGTTGATGATGCTGTCCTCTATCTCGTCTGATGCTGTTGTAGAATACCCTTCTTGTTAAGGGGGAGTGTTGAAATAATGTAACTGCAAAGTGTATTCTAATTATTATTGTTGTATTATTCATTAGATCAATCCCCTATTGCGGATTGATCATGTCGGCTATTGTAAAAGACCAAATCCCCTTTTGCGGATTGGCCAAAACATAATTGTAATAGGCAGAATAAGAAGTCGGCCCCATAATATATTAAAGGGGCCCCACAATATATTAAAGGTGGTTATAACCACCCAGAAGAAGAAGTCGGCCTTGCTAGTGAAGAGACACCTCCGTCCACACGTGTCAGAGTTGTATAAATAAGGAGGCTAGCACCTCATTTAGACACACACTCTCTTGTTCATTGAGAGACAAGTTTCAGAGCTGCAGAGAGAGAGAGAGAGAGAGAGAGAGAGAGAGAGAGAGAGAGAGAGAGAGGCACATTCTTGGGAGAGGACTTTCTGTATTTGTTTGAGTTATCTCTTGGCATTGTATTGGCTATCTATAATAAGGAAGTTTTGCTGGGTTTTCTCCCCCATGAGGGTTTCCCAAGATAAATGACGTGTCTCTTGTGATTGTGTATTTCTCAGTGATCCTATCTTATGCTATTGTTATCTAGTGAAATGCAAAGAACTCTAATAATAGCTTAAACCTTAACAACTATAGGGACCGGGTCCAAGGAAGTGATCAAATCTAATCATGTCAGCACACACTAGCCGAATTGATTTCCAGGAATGAGGTTATGATCAACCTTGTGCACTAAGCTCAAAGTCAATTGTTAGGATCTGCATTGGAGATTGAATCATTGATCGGATCACTATTAGAGATAATGGTCATATTTAGAATTTAGACTTATTAGGACTTAGACACATAATAAAGTCTCACTAATAAAGTAATGTAATAATGAGGCATTCAATGTAGTAATTAATGTATTGGGAAATAGTTAGGTCTTTGGGAGTTACGTAATGTACTCATCTCATACTGTGTAATGAGACATTGTATCGTCTAATGATATGAATGAATCCACTCTTTCTTATTATTATGTGTATTCCTGTGCATGCTTGTGTGTGTAAAACTCACATGGTATCAGAGCCACAGTAAGGAAAAGTCGAGGAAGATAAGTGAAGGAGTTGAGGAACTGATGTGATCAGAGAAGGCGTTGAGGGATAGCTATCTCACACAAGCAGGCAAAGTCATGGAAATAGAGTATAAAGAGCTAAGACGACAGAGTTATTGTCAGAAGTTGTGTCAGGCCTTGCCACCAAAGAAAAGGACCTGTAACCTATCGTGAGGATTCATTGTAGCCGCCAGAGTCGATGTTGTAAGGGGTGAGTGGGGTCACAACGTTGATTCCAGAGTTTGTGTGAATACAATGAAGTTGCCTGTTGGAGTCAGAGGAATCGAGCTGCATTGGATAAGTTAAGACCCAGCTACTGGGATAAGTATGTTTGTTGCAACCCATGAGGATAAGTAGTTGGAATGACCCACCAATGTGTGAGTGTGGGTCTGCGTAGTGAGGAACAGACTGGTATATATCCACGAGAATAACCATCCGATAAATAGTTCATGAAGCATTTAATCTATATATCCAAGATAAATAACCATCCGAGAATAACTATGGATGTTGACTTGAAGTTTGAGGATTTGAGCACCAAGCTCTCTCAGCAAGACAAGGGGAAAAAGAAGTTTGGAAGTAGCAGCGAGAATGAGGGCTAAAAAATGGCTTTGGTAGCCAACTTCAAGGACAAAGGCAAGTTTGCTAAGAAGAACGAGGGCAGCAAGACATATGCCTTAGGTAACAACACGACTTTTAAGTGTCATTATTGTGGAAAAATGGGCCATAGGAAAAAGTTTTGTAGGAAAATGTTATTTGATGAGAAGAATAACCAAGGGCCAAAGAAGCAGGCCAATGCCACACGACATAAGAGGAAGATTTCGTTGTGTTCATGGCATGCGATAAAGTAGACATTGTGAAACTTTTGCTAGGTATATAGATTTGCAGGCATCTCGTCATTTTACCACTCGGAGAGATTAATATATTAATTATTCTGCTAATGAATCTTCTAATGATTTTGTTGTGTTTGGTGGTGGGGAGGTTGAAGTTAAAGGTAATGTGTAGATAACCCGATTAGGTAAAATGCTGGCATTCCTTAATGTTCACTATGTTTCAAGAGTGGATAAGTATCTCCTTTTTGTTAGTAAAATTATGAATTATAACCTCAACTCATGTGATATTCAGCAATCACAAATACTACCTTGTGGACAAGGTCAGTAAAAAGACTCTCGTTGTTGGTATTGAAGATCATGGGATTTTCAGGTGGTTTGATGCAAAGGAGGCGAAAGAGTCTGCTTTGATGGCCAAGAGTGGTCAAAACAGTAGTGAGCTTTGGCATCAATGGTATGGGCATTTGAATTTTATATCCATCTCTTTTTTGGCTAAAGAAAGTTTGGTTGATGGCCTCCCAGATATTTAAGCAAGGAATTTGTGGATAATGTTAGGTTGGTAAGTAGTACAAAACTCTGTTTGAAGAAAGACAAGCTTGGAGAACTATGGGATTTCTTTAGTTGATCCATGTTGACATTTGTGGGCCTATGAAGACAACATCATTTTTTGGTGCCAAGTATTTTCTGTTATTTGTAGATGACTTTTCCAAGAAGATATGGGTGTATTTTTTGAATTTGAAATCAGATGTGTTTAATGGGTTCAAGAAGTTCAAGGCTTTGGTAGAAAACCAATCTGAGAAGAGCATTAAAGTTCATAGATCAAATAATGGGGGAGAATTTTTCTCCAAGGATTTTCTTGATTTCTGTACTCAAGAAGGCATTCAAAGACCATACACCACACCCTACTCTCCACAACAAAATGGAGTCGTAGAGGGGAGAAATCATACCATTATGGAGATAGCTAGATGTATGTTAGAGAACAAGTCTGACGTTTGAACCATACAAGTATTGCGTAGAAGCAGTACACACATCAATGCATTTTTTCAACCGGTCTCCAACAAAATCCGTACACAAGAAGACTCTAGAAGATGCATGGTTTGGACAAAAACCTCAAGTATACAACCATAAGGCTTGTAGGTTGGTTGATGTTCAAACTAGCACATTATGTCTTAGCAGTGATATGGTAGTTGATGAAAGTGCAGGGCTGTTCTAAAAGAAATCAGATCTAAAATCAGATCTGAAAGTTGCTGACAATGAATAGGATATGGTTGGAAATACAGGTTCAATGGATGGGGCAAATCAACAAGAGGTAGGGACCACCTCTCAGCATGATTCCCGTGAATTTTTCAGCCAAGAGGATGCTAGAAACAGCTCAAGTCAGCAAGAAATAAGTGTTGCTTTGCAGTTGTAGGGGGAAGAGAAAAGACCAAAGTGGTGGTACAACACTTATAAAAATGCTCACTTGGATGGGCTATGAAGGTAGACCAAAAAGAATATCTAGTTCAGTGAATTATAATGTTGATGCTCATTGGGATGAGTTGGTTGGTGTGAGTCAGGAAGGTAGATCAAAAAGAGGTGAATATCCAGTATGGTGAATTATGCTTTGATGGATAACCTTCAAAATTCTTTTAGGCCTAAGAATTATGAAGAAGATCCCAAAATGGGAAATTCTATGCAAGCTGAGCATGAGACTTTGATGAAGAATCAAACATGGGCTTTAACAGAGTTACCTCCAGGAAAGAAATCCATTAGTTGCAAATTGGTCTATAAGGTCAAGTAGAAAGCAGATGGAATGCTTAACAAACCTAAGGAAGGCTGGTTGCAAAAGGCTTTGCTTAGAAGCAAGGAATTGACTATGAGGAGATGTTTGCTCCTCTGGCAAAAATGGCTACAGTTTGCTTGGTTTTGTCCATGTAAAAAACACAATTTGGCTAGAAACTACATCAGATGGATCAGAAGAGTTCCTTCCTTAATGGTGATCTAAAAGAAAAGTATACATGGACCAATCGTAGGGATTTTAGGTTCTAAGAAAGGAACATCTGGTATGTAGATTGAAAACAACTCTTTATGGGTTGAAGTAGGCTCTTTGTGCATGGTACATTAAAATTGATAGATATTTGGGAGAATAGGGATTTAGAAGATGTCCTCTTGGCTCTAATTTGTATGTCAAAATCTGGAATGGTGATGTGGTAATTCTAGTGATATATGTTGATGACATCATCATGACAAGTAGCAAGGTAGGAGCAATTGCAATGGTAAAATCTGAGTTATGTTTGGCTTTTGACCTGACAGATTTAGGCCTCCTACATTGTAGCTCAGGTGAAGAAGTTTGGCAAATGAATAATCATATTTTGTTCACAAAGTCTATAATAGGTTATGTGTTTAGTCTTGGCACAAAGGTAGTTTCTTGGACCAACAAGAAATAATATGCAGTTTCACTTTCCTTTACAGAAGCAAAATACAGAGTAGCAGTCCAAGGGTCATGTGAAGCAGCTTGGCTTAGAAGAATGTTTGCAGATTTGCAAGTTCATTAGAATGAGCCCACAATACATTTTTGTCACAACCAGAGTTTTTGAGCTAGGAAAGAACCTTATCTAACTAATGTGAGTGAACCAAAAATATTGATGTACATGGTCATTTCATTCAACTTGTAGAAGATGAAGAAGTTGAGCTGAAATATTGCCCAACTTAGGACTAGATTGCAGATATTTTCACCAAGTCTCTTGGCCTAGATAAATTTGTTTGCGTGGTCTCTAGAATGACCATTAAAGGAGGATGCTTGAGTTATCTAGTTAATAATGGTCATTTAGACTATAGACATGGTCATATTAATAGATTCACTTTTTGACTTTGTCTAAATCATGCTTTAGTGTTGTATTAATGACTTGAATAATATTTAAGTCATTTTAAGGTTAATGCACCTAGGGACGATGCACTTTGAGTTTTTGTTATTCCTTTACTATAAAAGGATGTGTGCTCTGATCATTTCAGAATGTAAGAAGTATTTTTATCTTGCAAGGTCTTTTATGTTCTTGGTTTCTTTGTGTTCGGTTTCTTTTTGTTATACCGAAGAGGTAGGGCATCCTCTCCAAGAGGGGTTATGAGCCAACATAAAGATGACTGGGTCAGCCTTGGCCATACCCTAGATTTATAATATAGCACCCCAAATAATTGGGTCGTGATTGAATATGAAGAGTAATCATTTTCAACATTCTCCCTTAATTTCAATAAGAGGTTACATAGAAAATGATGAATTACAAAGTGAGTGGGTTTATGGATACCTAGCTTAAATACACCCAAGAGTGGGTTTATGAATACCTAGCTCAATTTAAGAATAACCGTGACCAAATTATGAATAAGAGTGATTAACTCAATATAAGATTGGTTATGACCAAAATATGAAGAAGAGTGGGTTGATGAACGACCAAGTCAAATACAATTGAGAGAGCTTGATTATAGTTGAGGAAGCTTGAACAAACCATGAGGGTTTATGAATACCCACTCTAATAACTTGAGAGAGCTTGAATACAATCGAGAGAGCTGAAATTCAATTTGATATTGGGTTTATGGATACCCAATTCAAACATAAGGGTTAGTGGTGTTAGAAAGTAATGGATGTGCTTTTTTAACCATATAAAATATAGCAATATTGTCACCCAACCATAGGTCGAAGCCACCCCCGAGCACCTTAACCTTGACAGATAATGAGGCCGGAAGCAAACCAATAGCCAAGCAAAGTTAATGCATAAAGATAACCAAGACTGATCATAAAGTCCAACCATAACCGATATAAAGTCCGAGCCTAAACCAGGAACCCAGATTGCGGCAGCTGCCGGTTGCAACTGCTCCCTAGATTTGCGCACTAGCCCAGTTCCTGCAGTGCACACTTCTTCCCAGCTGCAATTCTGAGCAGTGTGTACAAAATGAGGTCTGGCTACTTGTATTTATACTGTTTCCTGAGCTGTCTGGGTCGACTTCTCATTTTGGAGACTAAATACTTAATATTAATTATTTCCTAGAGCCGACTTGTCTTATAGGGTCATGTTCAACGTTTTAGGGTTACTTCTTGCTTCTCAGAATATTCTATTCTCGTCAGGGTTACACGTGGAGGTAAATACCTCCCGCAACTACCATAATATCAACACTCCCTCCTAGCTAGGGAGGTATTGAAGGTAATGGTCTTGAGCACAAACATACCATTCAACCAGTAACATCATCATAGTCGTGTAGACTATCTCATGATTAGATCATGAGCACCATCATCACTATCAGTGTCATCTGACAATATCAACTACATCATCTCTCGAAACTATACTCCATCTGAGTAATCAGACACGATGCTGAATAAGTTACTCACTCCAAGGAGTGATACAAGGACCATTCTTCTAATTTGGACATACGTCCTAGAAGAATGACTATCCCAACAGATGCTAAAAGCTGCGCCATGGACTACAGAGACCATTCCTATAGAAATGTCAATCTAGGACTATTTTCTAATCAAGTCATAGAGATCCGTCTCAACCTATATGCCTTAGAAAATATCGGTCCTAAACCATTTTCCTAATTGGGCCACAATATGTGCCTTAGGAAAAATACTAGTCCATGTTATGTCAACAAACTGTCACCCTGGACTATTCTCTTCAGAAAGAGTACTTGTTCGCCAACAATCTGTTCTATCTGGACCATTCTCTGCCTGGCGAATGTCTGTCCACAAGCACACTGACTATTCATCTGGCTGATAATCATTTTCAACACTGCTGATGGTCTACATGGCAATCAGAATAATGTCATTCAATAGAACACAACTGTGTCTATCCATAGTAGTACACAACTACAATCCAGTGGTACACTACCACACCAAGTAGCACACAACTAATTAATCAGTGACACATAGTCACAACCAGTGGAACACATCCACCAAAGTAGCATACATCTACTATGCAGAGACATACGGTCTCCATAGCAATCATATCATCTGATATCAACCTGCACAGAAAAATAATGTCATGATATAAACTGAATCATCTGGGCCATTCTTCCACTCACATCTGTGAGATCTGGAAGAGCATCTGCCCTCAGAAGGTAAAACATCAATCATGAGCTACTGGACTATTCTTCTCAAGCATAGAAGAATAATTGTGCTGACTTCTGAGCTTGGACCATTCACCTATCTGGGCCATTCCTCCGTCACTAAACAAAGTGCAACCTGGAGAGAATGAGTCTGCCCTAGGGAATGCCTGTCCTTGATTGCTGAACCTGGACCATTCACCTATCTGGGCCATTCCTCCAGCACTAAAGAAAGTGCAACCTGGAGAGAATGAATCTGCCCTAGGGAATGACTGTCCGTACTATTTCCTAAGGAAATGACTGTCCTGCACCAACCTCCAAAATGGACCATTCTTCGAAACTGCTCACAACTGTGAGCTTCGAAAGAATGACTATCCGACGAGGCGGACCCGTCTTCTTGACCACTACTGAGAGTGACTGCCAAGAAGAAAAACTGTCCTAGACCATTCCCCCACACTGGCCATAAGGGGAATCGCTGTCTATGGTACATCAACAATCCATCGAATCATTTTCATTACGAAAATGACCGTTCGATTTGGACCATTTTTCGAATTGGAAAATGCATGTCCGTCAGAAATCTCAAACCACTTTCCAAACTGGAAAGGAACTGCTCATCCTGGACCATTTTTTGAACTTGAAAAATGACTGTCCATAAATCAATAACACATCAGTGCTCCCTCCCAACCTAGGAGTCATCTCTTCTCTTTTCAATAAGGAAGTCATCTCCACGAGCTCCAACTGGTTTCTTGAGTACGCAAACTTTTTCATCTTGGACAAAGGCTTTACCAAAATATCTGCTTATCTGCTCATTTGTGGAGATATATTGGAGAACCACTTCTCTTTTCTGGACCTCATCACGGAGAATGTAATGCTTGTTCTCAATGTACTTCGGTCTTTTTGGAACACTGGTTTTCTCTGAAGGCTTCATATAGCTTTGATCATTACAATATATCATGGTTTGATTCAGCTCTTTTGTTTCTTGCTAGCTTATGACATTGTGGCAAGGCTCAAACCGGAACATATCCAAGTGGTACTTCTTCTGTCATCATGAGAGTTTGTCATGGATTAGCAAACCATCATCCAGGACTTCTGAGTAACCATTCTGATACAATATCTTTGTTATAGAAAGTTTTTACCACGCTTCTGTTGTGCATTGGAGGCTCTGCACCAAGATGTTTGAATCCATACAAGATCTTCTTCCATCTGCATACAAGAGTCTCTTTCTGGTATACCTCAAAACCTTGAGGTTGCTCTACATACGCTTCTTTGTTCAATTACTTTGTTGAGGAGAACAGTCCTTACATTCATCTGATGTGAACTCCAACCCATGGATATTGCAGGAGATATAATGGCTCAGGTATGTCTGGTTACTGGAACAAGCTATCATCATAGTCTTCTCCCTCCATCTGGGAGAACCTTTAGTTCTGGATGTCACAATGCTTCCATTCATAAGTCTTCCATACACTGTTCTTTATCACAACTTCTATTTCTTTTGCTTGATTGCTTCCAGTGGGTTCAAACCAAGCTGGTAGTCTTGTGATTCTTGATATAATGACTGGTTGTTCTAGATTTTCTTTCTCTCTTGGAATCTTCATGTTCTTCCTCATGTGTTTCTTTGGCTCTTTGGTCCATGGAGTTTTCTATAGATTCCATGTCCTGAAGATTCCAACTTCTTCCTTTCATCATAGGATCATGGATGTGGATGGACAACCGGGGATACTTTAAGGCTTCTTTTCGAAGAAGACTTCTTCTAAAGTCAAATTGAACACGTGTTGCTTTTCATGGTTGCTACCATTGATGGGAACGTGGATAGCTACTTCATAATCTTCAATGGAACATATTATCTAGGATTAGCTCCCTCCTAATCCTTGCCTCATGCATGAATGCATGCTCTTCTTTTGGAATTATATAATCGGCTCCCTCCATCTAAGAGAGTCCATGCTTCTGTCTGCATCCTCATTGCCTTCTGCAAAGTGTCACAAGTCTCTTCCTTTTGATTGTTGACTTCTTTCAGTTTTTACTTCTTCTAGGTTTCTTCAAGTTCGATTATGATTTCGACAGTTGTAATAGCTTCCACAAGAATTGTTACCAAGGATTGTCCATGTACTTCATCTTTCCATGTGTATTGCTTGTCTTAGAATCATCGTGATATCAATCCTTATCTTGTTATTCTTCCATAGGTATTGTTTCTCTTTGAACATCTTATCTTCTAAGAAATAGATATGCAAGATATGTACAGAAACTATGGAAACATGGTATGTACAAGAACTATGAAGAATATTGTTACCTTGTCTTAGAAGAAGAAGTCTGTTTTATCCTGCTTGGTCTTCTTTGAGGGTTTCCTTTCTTCGGCAACC
>ML797119.1:209002-220885 GCA_009831015.1 Picea engelmannii
AACCGATCAACTGTCCAAGGAGGCGCTAGAAATGGAATCTGGTGATTTTTTCTATCAAGAAATCCAAAACAATATGTCAGTTCATGATATGTCCTTTGACTTACAGGTGAGATAATGTGTCATTTAGCAAGGATATTTTTTTTCAATGTAAAAAGGATGTAATGAGATAGTTTTTTGGATTTTTTTGCAATCATAATGAATGATAGGATCTGAAAGTTAATCTGAACTTTGTAAGAGTTAATGACAAAGAAAATATTAGTCAAAAAGCTGAGTAATCTTTTTTTTCTTCACTAAAAAAAATGAACAAGAACATGTATATTTTACTTCTAAAGTTGAAATATAAAGCTTTTTTCTTTCTCCAACAAAAAAAACATTTAATTACAAATTTAATTTTAAAATTGCACCATAAACAATTTCCGTAATCTAATGTATAGACTAATTATTAAGTCACCTTGGTGAATTAAAGCCATGGAAGTCAACTTGGTTCGTTTTCTCGAGGAACTTAATGAGTCTTGTCCAAGTCATGACATACTCATAAACTCGAATCTTCTTATTGTTTGGCAAATCTTCACGTTGTCTTTTTCTCCAAAACTCATTTGAGTAGGAGATCCTTAAGTGATAAATCATACCATTTTATTCAAAATAAGATATTATAACATAATAATCTTATTATTATAACATAAATAATTTATTTATATTATTAATTATTAAAAAACATTATAAATGTGCATATTAAATGAATATATATTTTAATAAATATTAAATTTATATTATTTATTAAATTTTACATTGATTAATCAATATTTTTATTTAAATTAAAATAAATATTTAATAATTTTTATTATCAAAATAAAATAGTGAAATCAAGATATACAATTCATCCTCTACATTTTTAAGTCAATCCATATATTGAATGAGATTGTAGTCTTGTCATTTTCTTCTAAGTGAAGATATCCAATGACTTGTTTCTAATCTCATTTTTTGCTTTTTGCAATCATAATGATTGAGATACCAATTTAAGTGGATTTGGGTGTAAGAGGACAAACTTGACTTTGAAATGAGCCTATAAGGTTAAGAGAATATATGATAGGTTCAAGCCATCTAAAACTACCAAGCACTAATTCCATTCCAGAGAAAGTATGTCAAAAGGATAATCCCAACTGTATTATTATTTGGATGAGTAATGGTATTCACAGGACCAAGCTAAGTAGGAGTAGATTCAACATTAGGTTGCTCAAGTGGTAATAACGAATTTAAATAAGGTTATGCATTTTTGAAAGGAATCTTTACATAATCTCCATTCCCTTTTTTCCAAGGTGTCTACATATTATCATCACCCCATTTATTTACTAATAGGAATATGAATACCAACATCATGGAATATCTCAAATTAAAAAGATTAGCAAATTGTAATTCATAAATTTGTATTTCTAAGAAGATTAGCAAATTGTACCTCATAAATTTGTACTCAAATGTTGCAATCACTTTTTGATTATAATTTCATGTAAACAAATTTATTGGTGCTCAAAAGAGTTGTCCTTATATCCAACTCCACTTCATTGACAATATTTACATGATCATGATATTCATAAAATAAAGTGTCATATTTAAAATTATAACCAAAATTAACATTTTTCTTTTTATTATATCTTATATGTTAACCTTGATTGGGTATTAGTGGGTATTGGTTGATGATTGATTTTAAAATATGTATCATTTTAATCAAAGTTTTAAGAAATTTTGATTTAAATTGAAATTCAAATAACATTTATCTCGTATTAAAAAATTCTGATTTAAATTGAAATTCAAATACATTTATCTAGTATATTATTTGTCAACACATTTGATTTGAATTTATTTGTCAACCAATTTGATTTAAATTGAAATTCAAATACCATTTATCTGGTATATTATTTGTCAACAAATTTGAAATCTTATTGTGACCTTAGCTCCTCCCAATGTGATTGTAATAAATACTTTTTTGCAATCTGGGTCATGCATTAAACTTCCATTTAATTCTTCCTCCCATCGGTTTCATTGATGAATTAAACCATTACCATTGCTTGCTCCTTCTCTGTGTCTGCCACACACATGCTCCTCCACCTGTGTTTTCCATGGATGGACACATAAGGCGGTCTGCATGGAGAATGTTGCAGACATATGGCCTATCCACAAGCTCCCCAAGATGAAGGCGAAGGATAGGATAGGATAGGAGGAAACATCTTCCAAGAAGTCCATTTTCATTCAAGAAGGGTTGGTCGGATGAGCTCTGTTCCCAGAGAGTGAAGCAGGATGGTTTCTTTTAGGGCCAGTTCGTTCCTTGGTGTTTTAGGGCCAATTCATTCCTTGGTGTTTTCTTGCTGGAAAATGGATTGAACAGGGAGGGCCTGTTTGTGCCTATTTTTAGAAGGGTCAACTCTCTTGAAATTACCCTTAGCGCCCTTCTCTCGGATCATACATCATTACAGGACCTCCATATAGTGCAACCAGTGCTCAGGTGGCGATATATCCCTACAATCGAGCCTGGCCAGTGCTCCACATGAATCTCACTACTAATTCCACTATGAAAGCATTTTCCACATTGTTAAACTGCTAAAATGAAAGCAAGGCCCCTATAAATAATCGCGAAGGAGGGTATTGACAAGATGCTGGAAGCTACTGTTATCCCCCTAATAGAGGAGTCAGTGTGGGCGAAGGGGTTGTTCAAGGAAGACTTGAAAAAGTTTCAACAAGTATTTATCGATGACATTTTGGTATACTCATGAATAGTGGAAGATTTGCAGCTGGTGTTGTAACGTTTGCGTGCACACAAAATCTACACCAAACTGTTGAAGTGTTCTTGTATGAGAGGGAGATTCAGGGAATCACTATGAACACTGCTAACTAGAACCTATTAGCGATTGGCCAACACCCATAAATATATCTCAGGTACTAGCTTCATGGGGCTAGTAGGGTTATTTTGCATCTCAATTTGTCTCAACACTTCTTTGAAACTATATCATGTACATAGCACCAACCTCTATCACTTCAATGGCGGCTAGGCTCGACCTTCTAGATTATTTCTTCTCATTTTTCTTTGGTCAAGGGATTGAAATCCTTACTTATAATTCATTCATCGGGTGTCCACTTCCTCACTTTCATGCGTATTCCATCTAGAGGCAGGAAATGCAGTGCACACATCGGGTGTCCACTTCCTCACTTTCATGCGTATTCCATCTAGAGGCAGGAAATGCAGTGCACACATTAGACTCAAATGCAATGCACACATTAGACTCAACTGTTCTCCCACTAAAGCTAACCCTTCATGATGAAACTAAGCACACCATGACTACACCTGCACTTATTATTCAACAAATTATTTTAGAGCGAAGGATTAATTGTAGAGAAGGGAGCTTTATTTCAAGATCTTGTAGATCATATATCCTACTTGTCTCCTATACAAACTAGCTATACATGGTGCATCAAGTACGTGCTGGAACAACATTTACTTTTATTATTATTATATTCAAGCATTGATTTGAAGATTACAAGTAAAAATGTAGTTTTTAAGCATTCAATTTGTTTTATTGGCAGGTTCCAATGTGTTTCCTTATAGAATTTACATATTTTACCATGTCATAGGTTATGATGCTTCAATATTTTCTATATTGAGTAATCTATTATGTTTTTACTCTGGTTCATACTTGGTCATTTTCCGTTGCTGCCAACATTGCTCTAATTTGGTCACACTCAATATATTTCAACATCCTTGTTTATTAACATGGAGAAATGTTTCAATGAGAAAACATGTACTAGGATTTAAAAGAACAGTTATAGAAAACAAGAAATTAGTTGAACGGTAATCCTTATTTAAGAAAATATAACAAATCTAGCTAAAAAGGTTCCCAAACCTGCTCTACAATGCTCGCAGCTCTGAATGTTTTCCACAAGCTTGTGGAGAAATATATTTGATATTCCTCCTGCTGACATAATAAAGGGACTAGTAGTTGTAGTTACAAGGGAAATTTGCCAAGCGTTTATGAATCCCACAGCCATACCTCCAAAAAAGGTTGTCATGTTATGGACATAATTAAGACTTGGCTAACAATGTCTCCATTATTTCTGTACATAGCAACAAAACTAATGTCCTGATTCAACGATACTTGGACATACTTGGACCTAAGGCTTGTCTGTCTCTCCAGTAAGAATCCAACATGAGACCTCTATTGCCCAAGACAAAGCAAAAATCAGGTCAGATTCCAGACACACATTCACAGATAGATTCAACTGCAACCCTACAATCCCAAACTCTAATCAAGTTATGAAGAATATGAAATTGAATGCATACCAGGATAAAGTTGAACTGGTGTATAGTTGAAAGCACAATCAAAATAAAATTCTTCAAATTTGTAGCTATTAAAATTTACATAGTCAAGCTATTTTCTTAAAGATCTCTAGTTTTACATATTTTCCTGCAAAGATCCGTAAATAAAAATCCAAAAATATTTACTTCATATTTTTCTGAAGGATACCTATCTCATAATGGTATCTCATGGAAAATAAATGTACCTTACACACCTCAACAAAATGGTGTTTCTAAGAGGAAGAACAAATCTTTCATTGAAATGGATAGGCGTTTGCTTCAAGCAAAGGAAATCTCCACTAACTTTAATGGTATCTCATGGAAATTAAATGTACCTTACACACCTCAACAAAATGGTGTTTCTAAGAGGAAGAACAAATCTTTCATTGAAATGGATAGGCGTTTGCTTCAAGCAAAGGAAATCTCGACTAGCTTTTGGGTAGAGGCTATTGCTTGTGTAAATTACATTTTGAACAAGGCTTTGACCAAGGAAGTGTGGGATGTAAATCCTCTTGAAATGGAGTGGAAGAAATTTTTTGATTGGACACCTCAAAATTCTTGGATGCCTAGCTTGGGTTCATATTGTGGATGAGAAGTTGAAAAAGTTGGACCCCAAGAGTCAATCTTGCATCACGATTGGTTATTATGAGAGTCAAAAACCTATCAAATATATGATTAAATTATATTGGAAGTGATGTCAATGGAATGTTATCTTTTATGAGAGGATTTCAGGTGTTTCTCTTCTAACTAGTGTTTTAGGTCAAAATTTAGTCAAAATGCTCAATATTTTTTAATCGACTAGCCTAATTTTTGAACCAACTAGCTCAACTTCTAGTCATATTTCTATTATTGAATTGACTATGAGTTGAATTATTGATACTAAAATGACTAATGGTATGTTTGAGTTTTCTCATGATGAATATGTTGCAAGGACACCATTCATCAAGGAAAATTGTTATCCCAAGTGGGTAACAAAGACCATTGAGGTTGTTGTTATCCCAAGTGGGTAACAAAGACCATTGAGGTTGTTGGCAGTGATGTGAGTGATGCCACTCATTCTAGGAAGACTTGTGGACAAAACCAACAAGTTAATGTTTCAGTATTGGGACATGTTCTAAGGACATGTGGTATTGAGAGATGTATTGTTTCACATGATAGGTCTAAATGGGAGAATTCTATGACTAAAGAATATACTTCCTTGTTGAAGAATAAGGCTTGAGAACTAGTTACCTATTCACAAGACAAAAATTTGGTAAAATGAAAATCGATCTATAAGACCAAGTTCACATCAGATGATGTTGTTTAGAGATATAAGGCTCAATTAGTAGCAAAGGTTTTTTCTCAATAGGAACATGTTGACTACACAGACATTTTATCCTATAGACAAGATGAACTATGTTGAAATGTTTCTTGCTCTTGTTTCCACTTTTAGTTGGGAGGTACATTAGATGGATGTGAAGAGTACCTTTATTACGTGGGGATCTTACTGAGAAGATCTATATGGAGTATCCACATATCTTTATATAGGATGGTAATATTTTATGTGGACTAAGGAGGTCCTTATATAGCTTGAAATATGCACTTAGGACATGGAATGAAGAGTTTGATAGTTTCTTTCTTTGACTTACTTTCAAGTGATGTGAATAAACTCATAGTATCTATGTGCTACATGTGAATGTTGTGGTTTTCTTAATTGTGCTCCAGGTAGATGCTTTGATCAATACTGGAAATAATGGTGATTCAATTTTTAGTCTAAAATCGAAATTGAAAGACACATTTGAAACGTTTGACTTAGATATGTTGCATTTCTTTCTTGGAATCCAAGTTGTATAGTTGAACGACATTATCTTCATTTCTTAGCCAAATTATTCTTTGGATCTCCTAAGGATATTTAAAGTGGAAGACTTTAAGCCTTGTTCTATTCCATTCCAATTGGGATTTAAGATGACTAAGGAATGTGATTCACCAAAATTTGATGCTACTATATGCAAGCAATTTGTTTGTAGTCTTATTTATTTGAGTCATATTAGTCTTGATATTGCCTTTGCTATGATTTTTTGTCTCTAGGTTCATGGAGGATCTAAAGTATATCCATTTGAAGGCCACATAGAGAATTATTCAGTATATCAAAGATACATATGAACTTGACATTAAGTATTTTGGCAGATATTCAAATTAGTTGGTTGGATATAGAAACTTTAATTAGTTTGGTAATGGGGATGAATAAAAGTTGGCTTCTCGATATTGTTTTGTCTTTGATCTGGTTTGATTATTTGGTCATGTAAAAGGAAACACATTGTTTCCTTGTCAATCATTGAAGATGAATACAAAAGGAGCAATGCATACTGTAATTGAGGTAGTTTGGATTCACAACTTAATGGGACAACTTGGGTTTCCTCATAAGGAACCGACTATAGTATATTGTGACGATAACTTTTCAGTCCAAGTGGCTCATAATCCTATTGTACAGAGAAAGATAAAGTATATTAAGATTAATGCATGCTACCTTAGATAATTGGTATAAGAGATTGTGGTAACTCTTGTTTATTGTAGGATGATGATAAAATTATTGATATATTTACAAAGTCATTAACAAATATGAAGTTTGTTAAGACTTAGTCTAGTCTTGGGATTCAAGAAGCTATTACTGAGGGGTGGTACCGAGATATCGTGACCTCTTAATCCTCCAAAAAGTTGTGTTGAAGGAGGGATGCTGGAATTTGTGATTAAACCATATTTTTGGATGTCAGCCGATCTATTATGGTGTCATTTGGTGGATCAAATGTGGAGTCCACTAACTAATTGAGGGGTTTCAATTGGGTAGATTCGATGAACAAAAGTTTCCATGACCAGGTCCATTGTAATAGGTTGGGTGCAAAAAGGCTAGAAAATGTGGAATTGTCTAACCATTTTTGGGTTTCTTTGGGTGATCAAACTTGAAGAAATCAAATTGTTTTAAGGAGATCAATTGTCTAACTATTTTTGGGTTTCTTTGGGTGATCAAACTTGACGAAATCAAATTGTTTACAGGAGATCGGTTATGCACTAAGTGTGTGTGTGCACACGCACATGTGCGTGTGTGCATGTATTCTATGGAGTGATCTAACCTGTGTGAAAACATGACAATAATGTTGATCAAGTGCTATACAATATCATACTACTGTTTCTAAACACCACCAAAGACTTCTTAGATTTGTTATCATCCTTATGGATTTTAACATATAGGGGAAACCATAGGATCAAGGGATTGCATTCAGACCTTGGTGTTGAAGAGGTTCAATTTTTGTCATTGATAATGTTAAAAGTGTTCCTAAGGTTTTAATGGGATGTGAAAATGGTTTGATGTTATTTTTAACAAAGGATTTTGACTATTTTGTCAATGATCCCATGAATAAAAGGCTAGCAAGATTGCGTGATTATGGTTTGGAATTGAGTGGAAAGATTGGTTTTGGGGTGATCAGATTTGTGGAAGGTCCCATTTATTAGAGGTATTGTAGCCTGTTGATGGTGTAAATTTACTTTATTCTATCGACATTTCAACCTCTCATGAGGCTAAGGTAGGAAGAGGCAGGAATGGTCACCCAAAGTTTAAATCCCCCTTTGACTCTAATGGATCTTTTCTTTCCCAGAGAATAAAACAAGATTCAAGAGAAGGAGGATAACATATGCCAATTATAAGAAAGCAATCCTCTTTCCCATTGGCTTCTTGTTATATTTTTTTATGTTTTAAATTTTTTATGCTTTTTTGTACTTTGGTTTTAAGTGATAAACTCTATAAATAACTAAACTTAACTAGCTAGCTAAAGTAAAGAAATAATGTTATGGGAATGTAAATACTAGGTGTTATGTGAAGAAAATAAAAACTATTGTGAAATTAAATATAGAGTATTGAAAGGAAGAGATGCAAGAAAAATAAAGGTTTCTTAATTCTAATCAATATATGTTTTTTTTTGTAGTTTAAAACATTCAAATAAACCAAAGAGTAATTGAAAAATAACACAAAAAATTGGACCAACAATCAATTATTTTAATCCAAATATGATTCCACACAACACCATTGTTGGAATAACATTCTCCTTCAAGTCCCTGGGAAGACCAGGACTATGAGTGTTTCAAAACTATTCCTGACATTTACAAGATTGTATGAGGACAACCAAGCCAACATAAAATAAAATAAAAGAAGAGAGAAATTGGACCCCAAATGAATCAATGATAAGCCTGAATTCCCCAATTTGTCTTTGCACATGCAATTATAGATCAAAACTAGTGCAATGCTGGGAGAGTAAATCTTGATAATCACAAGACTGGAAAATATTTATATATAATATGTTTAAAATATATTTGATGATGGTATATTTGTTTAAAAAAGGCCCACGATTATATATTACATGGGAAATGAATAAGAGTCGTGACTTTTTAAATAGTCACTTCATTTAATAATCACAAGTCATTTCCAACAATAAAATAAAACACCTAGAGGAGAAGACAGGTTCTAGGGGGCTGCGGCTAGGGTTCTCCTAGTCGTAGCCCGAGCTACAACTTTCACGATCCTTTTTTCTCGACGTCCATGTCCCCGTTTATTCTTTTCTGGGTTGAGTTGCAATGGATCTGGCTCGGTGGATCCATTTCCACCTCTCTTCGGTGTTTTTTTCGTCTATTACAACAACTTTTTGGGCCCAGTTTTGGCATTTCTTCCGTGTTTTCACAGATTTGTTGGGAGATGGATCCAGATCTGTCGTTATTCTGTTCATCCGTTTCATTTTCTATGGTTGGATATTTTTCTTCTCCATCCTTCGGGTGTTCTCTTGCTTCTTGCATCTCTCTGCACGCGCGAAGGTTTTGTTTCCTGGCTTGACTTAGTTGGTTTTTTATTAAGAGGCGTGGATCTGGCTGATCCATCCTTTTTCTTGCCACTCTTCCTGGGGCTGGGTTCTATCCTCATCTTCCGCCAGATCTTCTGCAGTCGATCGTTCATGCATGGATGGTTTTGATTGGTTCTGCTGCTTTAGTCGCCTAGGGTTTTTCTCTGTTTTTGTAGGATGTTCAGGGTTTGATGTATGCCTATATCGGGTTCAAATTGGTGGTTTTTGGTGTCTTTTCTCTTCCTCATCTCAGAAGGGGTTTTGGGCCAAAGATTTAAGGTCCTCGCTAAGGGAGTGTGGTGTTTATGTAGATGGAACTTTGAGGTCCTTATTGGGGGTAAGCGGATTTTTGGTTTCTCCTTTTCTAGTGTTCATAGGGGTCTTCATTGATGTCGAGGATTACTAGTTCTCTTGATGTGGGATATTCATACCACTCCGACCTAGTCCTTTCGGTGTCCAGGGTTTCTCTCTGGCGTCTGCTCTTCTAGAGCGTTTTTCTTGGCGTTTTTTCTTTTCTTTCCTGGTATCCTTCATGGCATGACTCCCTGTGCTTCAATGGTCTTTTTCTGACTTGTATAGGGTTTTTCCCAACTCATTCTATTGTATTTTTCTTTGTGGATTATGAGCAAGTTTCTAGGCCCCCTCGGGCTTCCATTTTATTCTCACTTTACCCATGATTGGGTTGTTCTTAAGGAACCTACAAAATGTAATTTGGTTCTCTTCAGATGAATAGAATTACACTTTTTTTTAGTGGAGACAAAATAATCACAAGTCATTTATTTACAATTTGTTCTTATTCCAACTTAAATATGTATACAAATTTGTCCTTCCCTTAAAATTTATTTTTCCTCAAAGAAAAGGTAATGAAGGATATAACTTTTGAAAATGATGTGACTCCCAAACTACGTCTTCTTCTGGAATATTCTTCCATTTAATAAGATATTATTTGATTATTCGAGAACATAATATTTTCTCTCTTGTGGAAATAATAACTTCTGGCTCTAAAATAATCTTCCTTCATCATCCAGGATAGGAAGCATAGTTTGCACCTTCTGATTTTGCCCCAATACCCTTTTAAGGCATGACACATGGAAAACATTATGGATATGACTTGCGTCGGGTAATTCTAACCCATAAGCTACTTGGCATATATTCTTGTTAATCTGATATGGTCCATAAAACCTTGAGCCAATTTATTTTTTCCTTGTTTCTTAAGAGATAACTGTTTATAAGGTTGGAGTCTTACAAAAACCGATTCTCCCACTTCAAATTATCTTTCAATCCTGTGTTGATCAACTTGTTGCTTCATATGATTTCTTGCAATTGTTAAGTTTTCTTTGAGTATTTGAACGACCTTTCGTTCTTCCTCCAATTGATCTTTAATTGACAGAGCTTTGATTTCAATTGTGGCTAGCTCCTTCCATTTCAAGGGTTCATATCCATACAAATATTGAAATGGCATCATCTTGGCAAACATGTGATGTGTGGAACTATACCACCACTTAGCAAGGTGCAACCACTAAAACCACTTATTTTGCTTGTTAGTTACAAAACAACGAAGGCATGTTTCCAAAAAATTATTGATAATTTCTGTTTGACCGTTTATTTGGGGATGGTAAGCTGAGCTCATATTTAGAGATGTCCCAAATTGTCTACAAAATTATTTCCAAAAATTCCCTTTAAACTTGGTGTCTCTATCGCTGACAATAACTTTGGGAAACCATGTAACTTGTAGACATTTTTAAATAAAACTATGGTTGTTTGTTTTGCAGAATATGTTTTCTTTACACCCATAAAATGTGCATACTTGGTAAGTCGGTCAACTATTACAAGGATTTTATCTTTCCCTTCTGAAATGGGTAAGCCTTCAATGAAATCCATCGAAATTTCTTCCCATTTCTGATTAGGGATGTGTAAAGGATGGAGTAATATGGGGGTCATGGCACTTTCACTTTTGATTCTTTGGAAAAGGTCACATTTTTCTACGTAATTCCAAATATACTTATTCATCCCCGTCCAAAAGAATGATTAACGTGCATTATATTAGGTTTTGAAAAAATCCACATGGCCTGTTGCCGAGGAGTCATGTGACTCTTGTAGAACCTTGGATTTAAATATTGAATTAGGGTTTAGATAGATTCTTCCTTTATACCATAAGATGTCATTTATCCATTCAAAAATTGGGATGTTGACTCTAGTTATTAATTAATGAACAAGTCTCCGGATTCTTGGCATATTTACTTCAGATTTCATCCAACCATTCAGGATTTACTACTAATAGTACAAAAGATTGTATTTCTTCATCCCTTCGTGACAAGGCATTATCCACTATATTATCCTTCCCTTTTTATGTATGATTTCCATATCGAACATGGAATTTTTCTCTATCCATTTCTATTGATCGATTGTCAATGTTGTTTATTGTAGTATATGATGAAGACTATTATGATCTATACACATTAAGAACTTGCTTCCTATTAGATATCGTCATCGTTTTGCTAATGCATGCATGATGACAAACATTTCCTTATTGTATGTGGATTGTAGGAACCCTCTTTTGTTTAGTTTCCTTCTCAAATTCTATTGTGTTTCCTTCTTGCATCAACACCGCTCCTATTCCAAAACCTGAGGCATCACATTCAATTCCAAATCGTTTTGTAAAATTAGGTGTTGCTAATA
>ML797119.1:243038-257622 GCA_009831015.1 Picea engelmannii
AGATTGGAATTGGTTGGCGGTGAAAGTTCAATCCAGGATTGATTCATGGTCGAACCATTTCCTTTCTAGAGGGGGGAGATTAGTTTTAATCAAATATGTACTCTACAGTATACTAGTCTATTGGGCCACTATCACAAAGATCCTAAAAGGAGTATTCTAGCGGATTCAAAAATCAATCTTTGAATTTCTGTGGTCCGGTAAGAAACAAGATGATGGTATCTCGCTAGTCAAATGGTCAAAGCTGGCAAGACCAAAGGAATTTGGTGGCTGGGGAATTCACAATATGTTGTGGTTTAGGAGAGCATTGGCAACAAAAATCCTTTGGAGGCTCATGACAAACAATCTTCTGTGGGGCAGGGTTCTCACTTCCAAATATCTAGCAGGTAAAACTATAGAAGAGTGGTTCCGTTTTCCGAGGAAGTCAGTTTCTTCAAGCTCAACTGGTTGGATGGCAATGGTCGACGCCTTCCCATTACTTGGTAAATGGGCCGTGTGGAGAATTGGTAAGGGAAGAAGTGCCAGAGTGGGGGAGGATCCCTAGGAAGGATATGAAAACAATCATAAATTATTCAAAGGTGTTTTAAGAAGACTTCATGCTCAGAGCATATTCTCTTTGAAAGATGCAACAAAACCAGGTATGAATGTCATTGGAGGCACAATATGGAAATAAACTTCATATTTAAACTTAGAAGAGGTTTGGGAAGAAGAATGGTTGAACTATGTATCTACTTTGAAGCAAGGTTTTATTAGACTACTAGAGGAGGACGAGCCAGGCATTATAATTTGTTCTAAAAATAATAAAACTGAAAATTACTCAGTTAAATTAGGATATCTAGCCATGGCAGAGGAGCAAGTAGAAGGAATTTCCAATTGGTGGTGGAAAACAACATGGGAATGGAAGGCTCCTGAAAAAATGAAAATCCTCTTTTGGTTGGCGATGGAACAAAAGTTGTTGACTTGGGATGTCTTATGTAGGAGAGGCTGGATTGGTCCTAATCGCTGTGCGTTGTGTTTTTTTTTTTTGTTCTTCTCTCTCAGTGCAAGACAATTCCCCATCATTTCTTCATTTCTCTTTCACCTCTCAAGTTTGAGATCTTGTTTCACAGAAGGTTGGTATTCCTCTCATTCATGTGGAAGATGGCGTAGAGGAATGGCTAGATGCTTGGTGCAAAAACTCAAAGTGCAAAGTGGTTGCTTCTTTACCGAGCATTGTAGTTTATTTCATTTGGTGGGTGAGGAACATGTTCATTTTTCAAAACAAGTCAATTCCAGCGAAGGTGGTAGTGGAACTTATTTGCTAGATGGTGTTGTTCTTCAAGAAAGCTCCAAAAAAAAAAGAAAAGGCGTATACCCAAAATGCCAGACTTGATTGAGGAAACTCCATGGGGGTTCTTTGATGGCACTAGCCAAGGACATCCCCTGGTTTGTGGTGTTATTGCAGTGCTCTATATTAATGCAAATCACCATTTTGAAGTGTGCTATTCTCCAGGAAAGGGGTTCTAATATGAAGGCACAAATGATAGATTTTTGGGCCCTTGTTTTCCTTGCAATTTCACTTAATTTGAGAAAGTTGCAGATTTTTGGAGATTCTCAAGTTGTAGTGGACTGAATAAATGGAAAAACTCAAATTCAAGTGGCAAGATTACAACCAATAATGAAAAGGATAAGAGAGATTTTAGAGGAATTGGAATGGTATTCTTGCTCACATGTGTTCATGGAGCTCAACCAGAAAACCGATCAACTGTCCAAGGAGGCAATAGAAATGGAATCTGGTGTTTTTTTCTATCAAGAAATCCAAAACAATATGTCAGTTCATGATATGTCCTTTGACTTATAGGTGACATAATGTGTCATTTAGCAAAGATTTTTTTTTTTCAATGTAAAAAGGATGTAATGAGATAGTTTTTTGGATTTTTTGCAATCATAATGAATGATAGGATCTGAAAGTTAGTCTGAACTTTGTAAGAGTTAATGACAAAGAAAGTATTAGTCAAAAACCTGAGTAATCTTTTTTTTCTTCAAAAATAAATTAACAAGAACATGTATATTTTACTTTTAAAGTTGAAATATAAAGCTTTTTTCTTTCTAGAATAAAAAACATTTAATTACAAATCTAATTTTAAAATTGCACCATAAACAATTTCCGTAATCTAATGTATAGACTAATTATTAAGTCACCTTGGTGTATTGAAGCCATGGAAGTCAACTTGGTTCGTTTTCTCGAGGAACTTAATTAGTTTTGTCCAGTCATGACATACTCATAAACTCCAGTCTTCTTATTGTTTGGCAAGTCTTCACGTTGTCTTTTTCTCCAAAATTCATCTCAGAAGTAGATCCTTTAAGTGATAAATCATACCACTTTATTTAAAATAAGATATTATAACATACTAATCTTATTATAACATAAATCATTTATTTATTTTATTAATTATTAAAAAAATTATAAATATGCATATTAAATGAATATATTGTTTAATAAATATTAAATTTATATTATTTATTAAATTTTACACTGATTAATCAACATTTTTATTTAAATTAAAATAAATATTTAATAATTTTCATTAGAAATCAAGATATACAATTCATCCTCATTTTTAAGTCAATCTATACACTGAATGTGATTGTAGTCTTGTCATTTTCTTCTAACTCAATATATTCAATAAAGTGTTTCCAACTTCATTGGATATCAACTTTAGTGGATTTGGGTGTAAGAGGACAAACTTCACTTTGGAATGAGCCTATGGGGTTAATAGAAGATATGATAGGTTCAAGCCATTTAAAACTAGCAAGCACTAATCTCATTCCAGAGAAAATATGCGAAAAGGATAATCCCAACCGTGATTATTATTTGGAGGTATTTACATGACCAAGCTAAGTAGGAGTAGATTCAACATTGGGTTGCTCAAGTGGTAATAACAAATTTAAATAAGGCTATGCATTTTTGAAAGAAATCTTTACATAATCTCCATTCCCTTTTTTCCAAGGTGTCTACATGTTATCATCATCCCATTTATTTACTAATAGGAATATGAATACCAATGTCATGAAATATCTCAAATTAAAAATTGTAACTCATAAATTTGTATTTCTAAAAAGATTAGCAAATTGTATCTCATCAATTTGTACTCAAATGTTGCAATCACTTTTTGATTATCATTTCATGTAAACAAATTTATTGGTGCTCAAAAGAGTTGTACTTGATATCCAACTCCACTTCATTGACAATATTTACATGATCATGATATCCATAAAATAAAGTGTCATATTTAAAATTATAATCAAAGTTAATATTTTTCTTTTTATTATATCTTATATGTTAACTTGACCAGGTATTAGTGGATATTAGTTGATGGTTGATCTTAAAATATGTATCATTTTAACTAAAGTTTTAAGAAATTTTGATTTAAATTGAAATTGAAATACCATTTATCTAGTATTAAGAAATTCTGATTTAAATTGAAATTGAAATACCATTTATCTCGTATATTATTTGTCATACAAATTTGAAGTCTTATTGTGAGCTTAGCTCCTCTCAATGTGATTGTAATAAATACTCTTTTGCAATCTGTCGTGCATTAAACTTCCATTTAATTCTTCCTACCAGTGGTTTCATTAATGAATTAAACCATTACCATTGCTCCTTCACTGTCTCTGCCACACACTTGCTCCTCCACCTGTGTTTGCCATGGATGGACACATAAGGCGGTCTGCATGGAGAATGTTGCAAACATATGGCCTATCCACAAGCTCCCCAAGATGAAGGCAAAGGATAGGAGGAAACATCTTCCAAGAAGTCCATTTTCATTCAAGAAGGGTCGGTCGGATGAGCTATGTTCCCAAAGAGTGAAGCATGGTGGTTTCTTTTAGGGCCAGTTCGTTCCTTGGTGTTTTCTTGCTGGAAATTGGATTGAACAAGGAGGGCCTGTCTGTGCCTATTTTCAAAAGTGTCAACTCTCCCGAAATCACCCTTAGCGTCCTTCTCTCAGATCATACATCATTACAGGACCTCCATAGAGTGCAATCATTGCTTAGGTGGCGATATATCCCTACAATCGAGTTTGGCCAGTGCTCCACATGAATCACACTACTAATTCCACTATGAAAGCATTTTCCACATTGTTAAGCTGCTAAAATGAAAGCAAGTCCCCTATAATAATTGTGAAGGAGGGTATTGACAAGATGCTGGAAGCTACTGTAATCCCCCCAATAGAGGAGTCAGTGTGGGAGAAGGGGTTGTTCAATGAAGACTCAGAAAAGTTTCAACAAGTATTTATTGGTGACATTTTGGTATACTCATGAATAGTGGAATATTTGCAACTGGTGTTGTAACGTTTATGTGCGCACAAACTCTACACCAAACTGTTGAAGTGTTCCTTGTATGAGAAGGAGATTTAGGGAATCACTATGAACACTGCTTACTAGAACCTATTAGCGATTGGCCAACACCCATAAATATATCTCAGGTACTAGCTTCATGGGGCTAATAGGGTTATTTTGTATCTCAATTTGTCCCAACACTTCTTTGAAACTATATCATGTACATAACACCAATCTTTATCACTTCAATGGCGGCTAGGCTCGAGCTTCTAGATTAGTTCTTCTCATTTTTATTTGGTCAAGGGACTAATATCCTTACTTATAATTCATTCATCGGGTGTCCACTTCCTCACTTTCAGGGGTATTCCATTTGGAGGCAAGAAATGCAGTGCACACATTAGACTAAAATGCAGTGCACACATTAGACTCAATTGTTCTCCCACTAGAGCCAACCCTTCATGATGAAACTAAACACACCATGACTACACATGCACTTATTATTCAACAAATTATTATAGAGCAAAGGATTAATTGTAGAGCAGGGAGCTTTATTTCAAGATCTTGTAGATCATAGATCCTACTTGTCTCTTATACATAAATGTTAATTTTCTTTCCTCACACAAGAATTGCATGGGAAAATTAGGTAGAGTGGTGCAGTGAAAGATATAGATTTGCATGGGAAAATTAGGTAGAATGGTGCAGTGAAAGATATATGTTGGAATCTAGGGAAGATTAAAAAATTCAAATCTTGCTTTTCAAGGTTGGACAAGCCACAACACGCTTTTTATAGTTACTATGTTGATTCAACCAACATTGTCTTTGTTGTCTATGCATGCACAATGCTGACAATATAACTATACATGGTGCATCAAGTACGTGCTGGAACAACATTTACTTTATTATTATTATAATAAAGCATTGATTTGAAGATTACAAGTAAAAATGTAGTTTTTAAGCATTCAATTTGTTTTATTGGTAGGTGCCACTGCGTTTCCTTATAGAATTTACATATTTTACCATGTCATAGGTTATGATGCTTCAATATTTTCTATATTGGCTAATCTATTATGTTTTTACTCCGGTTCATACTTGGTCATTTTTGGTTGCTGCCAACAATTTTCTAGTTTGGTCACGGTCAATATATTTCAACATCCTTTATTTATTAACATGGAGAAATGTTTCAATGAGAAAACATGTACTAGGATTTAAAAGAACAATTATAGAAAACAAGAAATTAGTTATAGAAAACAAGAAATTAGTTATAGAAAACAATAAATTAGTTGAACCGTAATCCTTATTCAAGAAAACATAATAAATCTAGCTAAAAAGGTTCCCAAACCTGCTCTACAATGCTAGCATCTTCAATATATGCATCCTGAATGTTTTCCACAAGATTGTCGAGAAATATATTTGATATTCCTCCCCCTGACATAATAAAAGGACCAATAGTTGTAGTTACAAGGGAAATTTTCCAAGCATTTATGAATCCCACAACTAGACCTCCAAAAAAGGTTGTCATGTTAAGGACATAATTAAGACTTGGCTCACAATGTCTCCATTATTTTCGTACATATCAACAAAACTAATGTCCCGATTAAACGATACTTGGACGTTCTTGGACCTAAGGCTTGTCTGTCTCTCCAGTAAGAATCCAACATGAGACCTCTATTTCCCAAGACAAGGAAAGCAAAAATCAGGTCAGATTCCAGACACACATTCACAGATAAATTCAACTAAAACCCTACAATCCCAAACTCTAATCAGGTTATGAAGCATATGATAGACTCCTTTGGAGAAAGCTAGAGTTGACATAAAATTTACAGAAACAAACAAGAAGCTTATTGTTTATTTCAAATTTCTATGCCCCATCAGTGCCAAAGTCATGTGGATAGTTGCATCAACAATTGTCTCCTTACTTTGCAACCTATTGACAATTGTCAAATCATTTCTTTACAACTGAATGTTTCATTTGCTTATAATATTATATTTGCTAATTCGATAGGTATAAGCTACCACACAACCTTGTTTAATTGTATGTTTACTTCATGACATGATTTGAAGTAAAATAAGAACAAGTTTGTGCATCGCAATTATACTATATATTCTAGAAAGTGACATAAATAAAATGTCATTGTTCAAAATAAGAGTTGAGTGTTTTGTTGAGACCTCAACTAGACCCAAATCATTAGACTTAGGACCTTGATGCTTAAATTTTTATTTTTGAGCTTCGTCATCAAATGTGCATTTCTTGACTCATTTTTTCTTGTAATGCTTTGACGATGCTTTCATGTTTTATGGATAGCTTTATAAATGCCTCATGACTTACCTGGATGTTGAAAGTATTAGCATATTTTCTTCTCCCTTGTGCTGTAAATGCAACTTTGCAGCGTTGCATCATGCTTTCACGATATTTATTGGTTTCTTTAGATAACATCTTACTGTTGGAAACATGCCAAGGAATTTCCTCATGTGGTCACATGCACATGCAATCTATTTGTGAATTGCTCATGTAACTATGTGATCTATTCATGATCAATTTGTATAACTGAGTGATAGATGTTATACATGTGAGCATACCCATAGAGGTGGAGTACAATGTGAGTGAAAGCGTGTGCAAGGAGCAGAGAGCAGAGTGTGTGAGGAGATGATGATTGTATGCCTATGAAGGCTATTGTGATTCTCCCTTGAATAATAAGAATACCGATAATCATTTCCCGTGGTTTTTCCCCTCATTGGGTTTCCACATAAATCATTGTGTCAAGTGTATGATTGATGTGCTTGGTTTAATGCATGTTTGATCTTGATTATTTTATGCTCTGTTATATGCTATGTTTTTCTTCCGTTGCGTAACAAGTGGTATCATAGCTTAGAGTTGAAGGAGTAGAGAGTGAAGGAGAAGATAATTTGGTCATTGGATCGAAGAGTCGAGTCGAGCCGAGCTGAGTGAAGTGGAAGGGTTTTATTACATTTTTGCAGGTTGTCATTGTAGCAAAGTGAGACGGTTGCAGGAACACTTTCGAAATTGTCAAAATTTCGGAATCGTTGTAGGCACTACATAGTTCACAGTGCGACATCGTCGCGGGCACTACATAGTGCACAGTGCGACATCATCATAGGCAGTGCATTACACACAGTGCGACATCGTCGCGGGCACTATATAGTACAAAGTGAGACATCATCGTAGGCCACAATTTGACAAGGTGCGACGATTTCTAATCATCGCAGGATACCGTCATTCAGGGTGTGGCGATTTTGAAGTATAAGGTTATTTTTTTTAAGGCTTAGTTTTATAAGCAATGGTTTTTTGGAGTTGTTTCTGCTAATGGCGAAAGAGAAAAGTTCCAAGTTTGAGGTGGAAAAGTTCAGTGGTAAGAATAGATTTGTGCTATGGAAGCTCAAGATGCGAGATCTGCTTCTGCAACAAGGATTGCAAAAGGCCTTAGCTGGAAAGTCAAAGAAACCGACAAGCATGACGGACGAGGACTGGGAGAATCTGGATGCAAGAGCCCTCAATACTATTCATTTGTGTCTGAAAGATGAGGTGTTGTTTAAAATCGCTGAAGAGAAGACAAAAACAAGTTTGTGGACCAAACTGGAGAGTCTGTATATGACAAAGAAATTGTCAAATAGAATATTCTTGAAGAGGCAATTGTACAACTTGCGGATGAAAGAAGGTATGAAAATTACTGATCACTTGAATGTCTTCAATACTCTAATTTTTCAATTAACTAATATGGAAGTAATGTTCGAAGATGAGGACAAGGCGGTTACGCTATTGTGCTCATTGCCTGAGTCTTGGGACCATTTGGTCACAACTGTGTGGCTTAACACAACAAATGCCATTGATTATGACACTGTTGTGGGAGCTTTGTTGTTTGAGGAGATAAGGAAAACATCCAGTAAAGAAACCTAAACAACAAAAGCAATGGTGGTCCGAGGTAGATCTACAAAAAGAGGGGAAAATTAGAGGGGTACATCAAGGTCTAAGTCAAGAGGCAAGAAGAGTAAGAAAAAATGTTGGTTCTGTGGCAAATCTGGGCATCTCAAGAAGGACTGCTGGAAAAGACAGAATGCATCCAAGGAGGAATCCACAAAAGAATCAAATGAAGCTAATGTAGCTGAAACAAGTTTAGGTTCCAATTCAGGTATGGTTGATGAGGTATTGTCTACTTGTGATGTTTCACATCAACATTAGCATTGGTTGTTAGATTCTGGTGCGTCCAACCACATGTGTCTTCATAGAAATTGGTTCTCAACTTACCAATCTATTGATGATGGTGTTGTGTTTATGGGAAATGATTTTTCTTGTAAAATTGTTGGAGTTGGTAGCGTCTAGATTAAAATGCATGATGGTTTTGTAAGAACATTAACAGATGTAAGACATGTACCCAAACTTAGAAATAACTTGTTATCTTTGGGAGTTCTAGATTATGCTGGTTACAAGTGTACAACTCAAGGTGGAGTACTAAAGGTGTCCAAAGGCATCTTAGTAGTCATGAAGGCAAAGATGATCGAGAACCTTTATCAGCTTGAAGGAAGGACATAAGTAAATCAAGCAGTGACATCATATGAAGATGAAAGTGACTATGTTCGTTTATGGCATCAACATTTGGGTCATATAAGCGAGAAAGGGCTTAAGGTACTGGTTGATCGTAAGTCACTTCCAAGTTTGAAGTTTCTGAATTTAAATTTATGCAAGTATTGTGTTTTTGGAAAACAATGTAGACAAAATTTTAAAACATGACGACATATAAGCAAAGGTATCCTTGATTACATTCACTCAGATGTTTGGGGACCATCCCCTACAATTTCTCTTGGAGGATCGTCATATTTTGTGACATTTATAGATGATTACTCTAGGAAGTTTTAGGTCTATTTACTTAAAAGAAAAGATGATGTATTTAATACTTTTAAGCAATTCAGGGCTTTGGTTGAAAAGATCACTGACAGGTCAATCAAGTGTTTAAGGACAAATAATGGAGGTGAGTTCACATCTATGGAATTTGAGAACTATTGCAAGGAAGTTGGGATCGAAAGACATAAGACCACTGTTTATACTCCTTAACAAAATGGTGTTGCTGAATGCATGGATATGACTCTTCTAGAGAGAGCAAGGAGCATGCTCAGTAATGCCAAGATGCAACAAGAATTGTGGGCAGAAGCAGTTCTTACAACATGCTATCTGATAAATCGGTCACCATCATCTGCAATAAACTATAAGATTCCATAAGAGATATGGACATGTCATTCGTGTGATTTTTCAAATATGAGAATATTTGCTTGTGATGCTTATGCTCTTATATCTAAAGATCAACATTCTAAGTTAGATCATAGATGAAATAAATATGTCTTTGTTGGTTATGGTGATGGAGTTAAGGGGTACAGACTGTGGTATCCTACTGCCCACAAACTCATCATAAGAAGAGATGTAGTATTTGATGAATCCTCACTCTTAAAATCAGAATTGGTAGATGTTGAAGTGAGACAAGAACAGGTACCACAAGTTCAACAAATTTAGTTGGAAACTCAACCATCTTCAGAAAGACATGAGCATGAAGAAGTTCAAGAAGAAGAAGATGAAAATGAAAAAAATATCCAGGAAACCGAGGATATGCCTCAACCATCTCTAAGGAGATCTTCACGGGTCAAGAATCCTCCTACAAGGTATGACGTTTATGTTTCATTTGTGTCTTTGGTTTCTATTGATGGAGAACCTAGTTGTTTTCAGGAAGAAATTAAGGTATATGAAAGTGCTCAATGGAAGAAAGCTATGAAAGAAGAAATGGATGCCTTAGAAAGGAATAAAACATGGGACTGTTGATATTATGGTAGCTGCGAGAGGTATTTACCTCCATGTGTAAACATGAAAAGGATAGAATACTCCGGGAAGCAAGAATAAACCCTAATGAGTTGGCTAATAACCCTAGAAGACTTGTCGACTTAAGAAGATAATTTATATTAGGTTATTAGTCTCCAAGAGAAGAAGTCGGCCATAAATAATATTATGTACTGAACAGATAGATACCCAGAATGAGAAGTCGGCCCTGGCAATTAACTAGAATTAGTATAAATATAGGAGGCCAGTTCTCATTCTGGCAGGCAGTCTCAGAATTGTAGTGCCCAGTCTTGTGCGCACTGCAGTTGCCCAGTTTCTGCGCAGGTTTGGAGGAGAGCTGCCGTAGCAGCTGCTGCAGCTAGCAGTTACGCTTGGACTATCTCTTGGCTAGGGTTTGGACTATCTGATCAACTCTTTGTGATGCGCTATCCTTGGGGAAAGGTGCGCTACCCTTTGCTTGGCTATCTAGCCTAGGGTTTTATTTCGGAGTGATTCTCTGTCAAGGTTAAGGTGATCGGAGGGTGGCTTCGGCCTATGGTTGGGTGACAAGGGTATTGTCAATGGTAAAACGAGCACAAATATTTCATATTCTAACAGGTTATGGGCCCACACCTCCTTCATTCAGTCTAAACACTGGAAGGAAACATAGCCTCTAGGATATTGAGCTTGCTGAGGAACTGCCGCTAGGGTTACTAGCAGAAGCAACTTCTAAGACACTGCCGCTAGGGTTACTAGCAGGAGTAGTTGTAGAAACCCTAATCCTCTTGTTGAGGCACCTTAAGTGAATGGATTGACCTAATCTCCATATAGATCAATGCGCTCTAGCCTAGCGCATCTCCTGATACTCTCAACAAACCAAGACGTGAAGTTTGAGTTTATGGTCAAATCTAGGGTTTGACCAAGTCAAAGCAACCATGAATTATTCTATGAAGTCAGAGAAAAAGTTAGATGGAGCCTCTAACTTTAGAGCATGGAAGACAAGGATTGACCTCATCCTTGCCAATAATAAAGTGCTAGATATCATGAAAGGAAAGATCATGAAGACAAAGTTTGAAGAAGGAAAAGAGAAGGAACTGCATAATGTTGCAACTATGGAGAAGTTCAAATACAATGATATCAATGCTATGAGTGTCACAGTGGAATCTATAAAAGACCACTTGATACCCTAAATCTCCCATCTTGACTCATCGAAGAAGATGTACGATGCCCTAACAAATCTCTTATTAGTAAAAAACATTGGACAAGTAATGAGTATGAAGAATGAGCTCTGTGACATGAAGATGAATGATGACGACAACACAACATAATACTTTGTGAGAATATCTCAGTTAAGAGATCAACTACAATCTATTGAAGAGATCATCTCACAGAAGGAGTTGGTAAACATAGTACTCAATGGTCTTCCCAAGACGTGGGATGCATTTTCCGCAAGCATGAACACAAGAAAGGAGTATTCGACATTTGAAGAACTTTGGACTTGCTGTGCTCAAGAAGAATCAAGGATTAGTGTGAAAGAGAAACCCCAAAAGAAGTACGATGATCAAGCCTTCACAACAAGATTCAAGAACTTGAGGAACAAAAGGAAGTTTGGTTCAAGGAAGAAGACAAATCAATAGAAAGACATTTCAGAAGTACAATGCTTCAACTGTCGAAAGTATGGTCACTACAAGAATCATTGTCCCGAGCTAAAGAAAAGGAAGGAGAAACACGAAGCATCAATTGATGAAGAAAATGAACCTACAAAGAAGACTAAGCAGGATGGAAGAGACTTCTTCTTCTAAAGGTAACAAAACTCTTCTTATTTCTTGTACATATCTTGTTTGCATCATCTCTATACATATCTTGTATATCTATCTCTTGGAAGATAATGTGTTTCAAGAAGAACTATACCTATGGAATAACAACAAGATAAGAATGTATATCATTAGATAATACACATGAAAAGATGAAATACAAATCATGTGGAAGCTATTGCAAGATAATCCGAATCAATCATGAAGAGACTTAGAAGAATCAAAGACAGAAAGAAGTCAACAATCGAGAGGAAATTGGAAAAATACTTATGACGTTTTGTAGAAGACAACAAGATGGAAGCATGGACTCTGTTAGACAAGAGAGCCAATTATATATTCTAGAAATCAATAAGGATGCAGATGGAAGTGTGGACTCTGTTAGAGAGAGGGAGCCGATTATATGCACTCATACATGAAGCAAGGATTAGGAGGGAGCTGATCCTATGATCCATTGAAGATGATGAAGTATATATCCATGATAGCAGCCATAACAGACAGTATGTATTCTTCAAAGAGAAGCCTTAAAGTATCCCTGGTTGTCCATCCACATCCGTGATTCTATGATGGAATCTTTAGGGCATGGAATCTATAAGAAACTCCATGGACCCGAGAACTAAATAAACACATGAAGATTACAAGAAAGAAAGAGAATCCATAACAACCAGTGATTGTATCAAGAATCACAAGATTGTCAGCTTTATATAAACTCAATAAAAACAATCAAGCAGAGGAACTGGAAGTCTTGGAGGAAAAACACACAATTGGAGTTTGTGCATAGTGAATTTTGTATAATGAACCATCCTTTGTTAGTAGGTGCAAGGAATACCCTCACCTATATTAATTTATTTTCAATGTTTACCTGGGCTTATTTCTTAATTACATGGGATATGGCCTTTGAAAAATTCAAGGAATTTAGGGAATTGGATGAAAAGCAATGTGGTATAACTATAAAAAGTTTAAGGTATGATAATGGAAGTGAATATGTGAGTAATTCCTTTGAAGGATACCTATATCATAATGGAATCTAATGGAAAATAAATGTACCTTACACACCTAAAAAAAATGGTGTTTCTAAGAGGAAGAACAAAAATTTCATTGAAATGTATAGATGTTTGCTTCAAGCAAAGGGAATCTCAACCAACTTTTGGGTATATGCTATTGCTTATGAAAATTACATTTTGAACAAGGCTTTGACCAAGGAAGTGTGGGATGTCAATCCTCTTGAAATGGAGTGGAAGAAAATTGTTGATTGGACACCTCAAAATTCTTGGATGCCTAGCTTGGGTTCATATTCTGGATGAGAAGTTGAAAAAATTGGACCCCAAGGGTCAATCTTGCAGCACAATTGGTTATTATGAGAGTCAAAAAACTATCAAATATATGATTAAATTATATTGGAAGTGATGTCAATGGAATGTTATATTTTATGAGAGGATTTCAGGTGTTGCTCTTCTAACTAGTGTTTTAGGTCAAAATTTAGTCAAAATGCTCAATATTTTTTAATCGACTAGCCTAATTTTTGAACCAACTATCTCAAATTCTAGTCATATTTCTATTATTGAATTGAATATGAGTTGAATTGTTGATACTAACATGACTAATGGTATGTTTGGGTTTTCTCACGATGAATATGTTGCGAGGACACCATTCATCAAGGAAAGTTGTTATCCCAAGTGGGTAACAAAGACCATTGAGGTTGTTGGCAGTGATGTGGGTGATGCCACTCATTCTAGGAAGACTTGTGGACAAAACCAATAATTTAATGTTGCTGTCCTGGGACATGTTCTAGAGACATGTGGTCTTGAGAGATGTATTGTTGCACATGATAGGTCTAAGTGGGAGAATTCTATGACTAAAGAATATACTTCCTTGTTGAAGAATAAGGCTTGAGAACTAGTTACCTATCCACAAGACAAAAATGTGGTAAAATGCAAATTGGTCTATAAGACCAAGTTTACATCAGATGATGTTGTTGAGAGATATAAGGCTCAATTGGTAGCAAAGGTTTTTTCTCAATAGGAACATGTTGACTACACAGAGACATTTTATCTTATAGACAAGATGAAATATGATGGAATTTTTCTTGCTCTTGTTTCCACTTTTGGTTAGGAGGTACATTATATGGATGTGAAGAGTGCCTTTCTTACGTGGGGATCTTACTGAGGAGATCTATATGGAGTATCCACATAGATTTATATAGGATGGTAATATTTTATGTGTACTAAGGAGGTCCTTATATGGCTTGAAATATGCACTTAGGGCATGGAATGAAGAGTTTGATAGTTTCTTTCTTTGAATTACTTTCAAGTGATGTGCTACATGTGAATGTTGTGGTTTTCTTAATTGTGCTCCATGTAGATGCTTTGATCAGTACTGGAAATAATGGTGATTCAATTTTTAGTCTAAAATCAAAATTGAAAGACACATTTGAAATGTTTGACTTAGATATGTTGCATTTCTTTCTTGGCATCTAGGTTGTATAGTTGAATGAAATTATCTTCATTTCTTAGCCAAATTATTCTTTGGATATCCTAAGGATATTTAAAGTGGAAGACTTTAAGTCTTGTTCTATTCCATTTCAATTGGGAGTTAAGATGACTAAGGAATGTGATTCACCAAAATTTGATGCTACTAT
>ML797119.1:258869-270309 GCA_009831015.1 Picea engelmannii
ATTGCGTTATTATGGTTTGGAATTGAGTGGAAAGATTAGTTTTGGGGTGATAGGATTTGTGGAATGTCCCATTTATTAGATGTATTGTAGCCTATTGATGGTGTAAATTTACTTTATTCTATCGACATTTCAACCTCTCGTGAGGCTAAGGTAGGAAGAGGCAGGAATAGTCATCCAAATTTTAAAGCCCCTTTGACTCTAATGGATCTTTTCTTTCCCAGACCATAAAACACGATTCAAGAGAAGGAGGATAATATATGCCAATTAGAAGAAAGAAATCCTCTTTCCCATTGGCTTCTTGTTATATTTTTTTATGTTTTAAAGATTTTATCCTTTTTTTGTACTTTGGTTTTAAGTGATAAACTCTACAAATAACTAAACTTAACTAGCTAGCTAGAGTAAACAGAAAGAAACAATGCTATGGGAATGTAAATACTAGGTGCTATGCGAAGAAAACCAAAATCATTGTGACATTAAATATAGAGTGTTGAAAAGAAGAGATGCAAGAAAAATAAAGGTTTCTTAATTTTAATCAATATATGTTTTTTTTTTGTAGTTTAAAACATTCAAAGAAACCAAAGAGTAACTGAAAAATAACAAAAAAATTGGACCAACAATCAATTATTTTATTCCAAAGATGATTCCACACAACACCATTTTTGGCATAACATTCTCCTTCAAGTCCCTTGGAAGAACAGGACTATGAGTGTTTCAAAACTGTTCCTAATGTTAACACTAGATGTCACCTCCAGATTGCATAGAAGGTAAGCCCAATACCCATCAGTTTATGTGAGTTTAATTGAGTTTTAAGAGGTCAAATGGAGAAGACTCAATGATAATAACGTTCTCACTCAGAAATTTGGACTAGCATGCACAAGCAATTGAGTTCTGGAATCAACTTCAGTCAGTAAGTTGGAGTAAGGGTGAATAGAGGGAAGACTTTGGTGAGGAGAGTGTAGAGGTCTGCCGTGGACATCAGGTCTTCCAACAGCCTAAGGAGGAAAAACTTGAACACAAGATCCTCTTGAATTCAAATCTCAAAGAAACTGAAGGAATTATAACAACACTATAATCAAACATTCATCATAATACAATTACAACAATTCATGTGAATCAGTCATTCATGAACTCTCTCAGTATTACAGGCAAATAAGATGGGGTAAGAAAAATGACTTAGATTAATCAAGAAATCTCAAATCAAGTACATAACCAGAGAACCAGTATTCTCATCAAAATATTACAATAGCAGGGAGACTAGCTCAACCATTCGACCCTAACAAAATACTAAAAACTGCCTATATATACTTAGAAATGCTACAACCACCAGGAGCGTGATCATATCTCTGCATTTAAAACTTTCAGTCGGTTCCTGCTCTGTCAGAATGCGCATGTATCCTTCTGTCTGATGCAAAATTAACTTAGCATGAGCCTTCAGGATAAATCATCCATCAAGGGGGCCTCTGGCTGACAGCTCTGTCTCTACAACCTGACCCTCCATGCTTTCTATTTATGGAGTGAGTTGGAGTTTCAACGACCACTCCTTTTTCATTTACTGTTTCTTCTCGGGATCGCAATGAGGCTAAATGCCTAGGGGCTGTTGCATGCTATTGGCGACTCTTTACTGCAGGTCCTATGTAACCCGCGACCTTCCTCTTTTGCGCTTTCAAAATCTCGAGCCTCATGTGCCAACTCCTTTATCACCCATTCACGCTTGTGACCTTGGGTTGTGACCTTGGGCCTATCTCAAAGGTGCTTTGGGATTTCACGCTTCACAAAACTGGCACATTTCTCCCTGCAAAACCTCCGATTCGTGAAACCGTGAATCTACCGATCTAGCGCCATGTGCCCCTTTAGATTGGATGACCCAGATCCATTTTGCACTTCACGCTATGTGAGGTTTGCTTTTGATTCCTTCCAAAACTCCTGAGAGTCACTTCCACGAATCATTGGATCGACTGCCACCTAATCCCTAAGATCCAAGGTCCAGATCTACTTCGGGCCTTCAACACTTTGGGACTTTAGACCTTTGACGATTAACTTTAACATTATTTCGAACTCGCAATTCTCGCGATAATTTTCTATCGTTGATCTCTCCCAATGAGATCTACGACCCAAATTTAATCTTTGATCGAACTTGATCTCGAGCCTTTGCTTCGACGCCAATCTTTGAGCAAATTTGGACTTCTGAATGCCCGCGCGCCGTTGATATGATTTTCCTGATGGATCTCCGCCGTTGAAAGATAAACTTGTCTGCTTTCTTGATTCGAGTCTAGAACAGACTGCTCTGAACACTACGCTTTGACACTTCTTGTGCAGGGCGTGAACATGGACAACCTGCTGCCCTTGAAAACTATATGTGATAAAATTTGGCTCCACAGGGGATGGCATGCTCCCCGCGAGCTGCCAAGAACAAGTAATTTCAGTGCCTTAGTTGTTGGGTTATGGAGTCTGGCTCAAAACATTTCGCTGAAGGCCGACATGTACACTATTCTACTTATAAAAGGAAAAAAACACACACATGCTCCAGAAAGAGCTTATTTATGTACAATCCTATACTAACTGATCTTTACAAAGTGCTAGGTGAAAGAAAACTTCCACCATAGCCACCCACACTGTCCGGTAATACATTTATTATCTTTACTGTAGCTGATCCTCAAAAATCTAGGGAAGTATGAAAACAAAACAAGAACATGGCTTGGAATGCTGCCCATACCCCCAAATGATGATAAGATGAATAATTCTGCAGGCTCCAATGCTTTTTGAAAACACAACTCCATATATGACCCCATAGGGTCACAAAATTTACAATCAAGGGAGCTCAAATGGTAAGAAATTACTTCATGTTCTTCATTGTTTCTCACCCACTGTTTGATGCTCTCAGAGTGTACAAGTGGGTGGAGAACTGATGTAGGCTGGCCAATATCAAGTTCTATTTGCTTGTTTATAGGCTCTGGGCAGGATATGAACTGCACATTTGGTTCTCCCTCTTATTCTTCATGACTCTCCCAAGGATCAAAGTCATAATCATCATAAACAGGAACCATGGGAAAACTCTGCTCTTTTTCTTCTATAGGCACATAATGAAATATTTCCACACAATGTTTTTCCTCAATGTATAAAGGAAAAGGCTCCGTGGTATGCTCTTGGAAATCCTTAAAATCTGAAACATACGGTTCCATGTATATAGCCATAGGATCATGAATAGTGTGACAAAATCCTGGCTACTTTAGAAGACCATGTTGCTCCTCTGTAAATGCCTCTCTGCTTGCAAATAAAAGACCTCCTTACTCCGAAAATAAATCTTGATCATCAACAGTTGCAGTCTCTTTTCCTTGTTGTTGTTCCAGTTTTGATTCATAATCACTATCTTCTTGCTCAGAATCTAAAACATGATGACAGTCTTCTTCCTTAGGCACATGCATTTTTTCAAGATATGCTTGCATATGAATCCCCTTGCTAGCTATGATGTTCTCTTCGACTTCTTCAACATCTTCAAACAAGTGTCTTAACGATGAATATTTCCTCTCTCTCATGAGAAGGACCGGCTCTGGATGCTGGGACATGACATATTACACCATGGTAGCAGTCTCTGTGGGTCTGATATCCATAGGCATACTATGATAAACAATGTAAAACCTCCTGTTGAAGACAACCAAGGCTTCCTCTTCCCCTCTCCTCAAGGCATTAAACTTGAAACAATATTGATCAAGGGACTTGTTCTCACCCCAACACTTTAAAAATGCATGGCATAGCTCGGTCCAGGAGCCAATAGAACACACTTCCAGACATCTAAACCGCACAACAAAATCTCCATATAGGGATTGTGAGAACAACCTGATGGCAACATGATCAGAATCTGGACCAGGGGTCAAACTTTTTGCCCAAAACTCAAAGTGTTCAGAAATTGCCTCAAAACAAACAGGTACATAGGCCTCATCGTCACGAACGCAACGCACTTTGAACAGGGTCAAATGAACATCGGATGAGTGAGGTATCACGTTCTATTCGATTTTCCAAACAGGCAAAAACATTGCTCACTATACCATTCATACAGGTGATGATGTGGCAAGTGCTGATTGGGCATGAACATACACCGACGTGGAAATAATTTAATTGGCAAACATGTGGACGAATTATATTTTTCCACGTGGCACCGTGTTATTGTTTTGGTGTTTAAAAGTTTGTGGAGTCCACGGGGGTCGAACCCTGGACCTCCACACAGATGCAAAGCCTTGGCAAAGTCCGCCCAACCGGCGTGCCACATAGTGGTACTTAACATATGTATGTGTTAAGATTTATTTAAAGTGAAGTTGTGTAATGATTGGCGAGGGGGTCCGGGATGGGGCTTAGCCCTAACCCTTGGTTATATGCGCCATTTACATGTGACCACTCCACAGAGTTTGTGCATGCATTTTTAAACGGTCCTCACCCACGCGCCTCACCACTTGTCACACCCACAAGATTTCTAGCTAACAGAGGCCTTTTTATGCGTTGGGACGTGGCCACATGGCCCCCATGTGCCCAACACCTCCGTGATTCGAGGGCTTAGTTTGCTAACGGTGTGAAAATTTGGCATGTTTTGTGGAGATGCACGTGTGTGATGGGTTTAGGCACGAGAAACGCCTAGAATCCAGGTTACACACACAGGAGGTGTGAATTGGCAAACCAAAGACAACAAGCTTGAAGGAGGAAAATGGCAGGAGGCCTATCTTCTTCATTTTTTGGCCAGATGAGGTGCCGAAAAAGCCCAACTAGGGGTTTTTGGATGTTCTGAATCCATTGGAACAATTTTCAAAAGCATTTGGAGACTTCTATTGCATGTTTTTCTACTTTGAAGTTTCAGGGAGCTTAGGGCCACCATTGAAGGAGGTCATGCTCAGATGAGCCCAAGTCTATTTTCAGTGACTGAATAGTCATTTTTGACTAATTGTTATTCTTTGAACACATTGGGACAGGTTTTAGAGGCATTTGATGACTTTTACATGTGTTTTTTCCACAAGGAAGATCAGGGAAGCTCAAGGCCACCAGTAGAAGAGGTCATGCCCAGATGAGCCATGGTCCATTTTCAGAGTTCTAATAGTCATTTTTGGGGTTTTTATGTATTTTGAACCCAATGGTACAGTCAGTAAATCCATTGGAGTTGAGAAACAACTTGTAGAATAATATTTGACAAACTAATCCCAGAGAGCCTAGTCCATTGATGGAGGCTCAAGGAGATGTAGCCCAATTGGGGGTGAACTTCTTTATCATGTTGTTATTGTTGTGAGTTTGCTGGTTATTATTTGCTGCACTTTATGTTGCTGTTGTATTCTTTAAACAACACATTTAACCTTTTAAAAACCTCACACATAAACACCTAAAAGATGCATACACTTGACACATAATTTCTCTTGAACAACTAAGACATTGAGCAAGGTCCTGAAGTTTATTTAATGGAGTAGAGGGTGCTTGCATATCAAAACAAGTCAACCCCCTATTTTCAGATTAGGTGGTATCAGAGCATAGTTTTTCTCATGCGATTTCCATTGATAGCTAGAAATTTATCTGTTGGTATTATTGTGCAAGTTTTGTGTTGAAGTTTGATATCTTGCAAGGATGGAGGAAACTTCAAACAATAAGAGTTCTCATACATATTCATTAGCCAAGTTATTTGACAAAGAGATGTTGAAGGAGTTTGTAACCATGAGAGATATGGTACAACAGATGTGGGAAGATAGGAAGGAGAGCATTGTCCTTCAAGAGAAGTTGATGGCCATGAAGGAGGAGAAGCACCAGCCTCTTGAAAAGTTGCATGAGATGGAGACTCAGCTCCATGAGGCAAAGGAAACCCTTAACAAGTACATGCATGAACATGAGGTATGTAATGATAGTTTTTCTTCAAATTCCTCTCAAGTTGAAAGCTTTGGTGTTTTTGAAAATCACACTAGAGGAATAGGGTCCAAGTTATTGTTAAAAATGGGCTATGAAGGTAAAGGGTTAGGCAAGCATGCACAAGGCATTGTTGAGCCTATTGTTGTTGAGGAGAGGCCCAAGTATAGGGGTCTTGGATATGAACAGAAATATGGAGCATATTCCAAAGTTGAGGAGACAAGGGAAACAATTCCAAGATCAACTTTTGTTGCAAGTTCAATCCCTCAAGCATGCAAAGTGTGTGTTCAAGATGAATGCAAATGTATGAAACAAGAGAGTTATGATAGCCATGAGGACAAGAAAATATTTGTTGGTCTTCAAAAGAGAGCTAGTAACTCTTCAAATTCACCTCCTCAAGAAGGCTATAAAGGTGAATGTTCAAGGACTTTTGTTTCAATTTCAATCCCTCAAGCATGCAAAGTATGTGTTCAAGATGAATGCAAATGTGTGAAACAAGAGAGTTGTGACAGCCATGAGGACAATAATTTTTTTGTTCGTCTTCAAAAGAGAGCTAGTAACTCTTCAAATTCACCTCCTCAAGAAGGCGATAAAGGTGAATGTTCGGTGAATGTTCAAGGTATATTTCTGCCTATAATTCAGTTGCTTTTGGTTATGTTAAGCATGGTAAATTTGCATGTAAAAATGGAAGAAAAAGTCCATGTACATATTGTGGTTTGGATAACCATCATGTTTCAAGATGTTGGAAAAGATTGACCACATTCAGGAAACTTTCCAAGCAAAGGCAACTTGAAAAGAAGCTGCAAAAGATTTGAACTCATTGCCAAAAGAGGGGTCATCTCATTGACCAATGTTGGACATTTCATCCAAACACTCATCCACAACACGAGAAGCAGATGGATAAAGAGACTGGCAAGAATGGAAGAGGAGATTCCATCATGATGTGAGTCAAGATGATTCACAAGAGGATGATGTTCACCAGAAAAAGTCACCATTGAATTGGCTTGGTAAGAAATGGTTAGATTTCTTGAGCAAGTAAGGCTTGCATTTTTTTGTTGTAGATGCACATTTTAGCCTTATGTATTCATTTCTGTTAAAAGCATGACAAGTTGTAGTAGCTTATCATAACTTGTAAGATGCAAGTTTGCATGTGAATGCATTCTTTTGAAGGCATTCTTGTTGTTGCACAACTTCACCAGGAGGATGTAAAAGATGGGTATGATACTCACTTATTGCAGCCATTTAGATTTTCATTTCAGCTCTTATGTACCCACATGTTTTTGGGTTTATGTACTTATGTTTGTACTTGAAGGAGAGTTGAAGAGCTATGCACATGCATGCGATTTTGTATGTTTAAATAATGAACTTGGTGATAGTTCATTATGAGTGACTCATGATTGTAACATGGTTGTGTATCATGAATGTCGACTTGTCATTGGGAATGTCGATATGTTTCAAATGATTCTCGACTTGTGTCGATGTTGTCTTGATGACTATGTTGTGTCAATCATGTTTTTCGACTTATGTTTAGTCGATGGTGTTTGTCGGCTTGTAAGTCGATATTGAGTATATCAAAATGCAGGAAAAAACCATGTACTTTGATGAAGTACAAAGATGCGACCGTTTGCTTAAAGAGAAAAAATACTTTGTTGGCATCATTTTCAGTCTTGTATAAAATTTGTTTTCAAGATTAATGGTTTTTTCTTGGTTTGTGACAAGATGTCGCAGGGAAGTTTTTTTTGCAGCCATTGTAGAGAGGATTGTGTTGACGCCAAAGAGTTCACAAGAGGGACTTGATTCTCAGTGGGAAGGATGAGAGTCTTCCAAGCACAAAGAGAACAGTGGGTCAGCAACAACCAGAGAACAGTGGTTGAGGGACATAGCCAGTTGCAGTGCAAGGCATGTCAAGGTACCCAGGGGATTTTCAAAAAGACTTTTCAAGTAGAATCAATTGATATAAATTGGAAGTAGAGGAGTATTTAATCTCAGGTAGATAATCATCAACTTTTGTGGGTCCAAAATCCTTTCAGTGGGAAGGTGTGATCAGAATCTGGACCAGGGGTCAAAATTTTTGCCCAAAACTCAAAGTGTTCGGAATCTCCTCAAAACGAACAGGTGCGTAGGCCTTGTTTTCACGATCCCAACACACTTTGAATGGGGTCAAACGAACATCGGATGAGTGAGATCTCACATCCTGTTCGATTTGCCAAACATGCAAAAAAATTGCTGACTGTACAGTCCGTACAAGTGATGACGTGGAAAGTGTTGATTGGGCATGCTGACATGGCATGACCGTACACTTACGTTGTATGATGCTGATGTGGCAAACATTTAATTGGCAAACATGTGGACGAATTAGATTTTTCCACGTGGCACCATGTTATTGTTTTGGTGTTTAAAAGTTTGTGGAGTCCACGGGGGTCGAACCCTGGACCTCCACACACATGCAAAGCCTTGGAAAAGGCTGCCCAACCGGCGCACCACATAGTGGTACTTAACATATGTATGTGTTAAGATTTATTTAAAGTGAAGTTGTGTAATGATTGGTGCGGGGGTCTGGGCTAGGGCTTAGCCCCAACCCTTGGTTATATGCGCCATTTACATGTGACCACTCCACGGAGTTTGCGCACGCATTTTTAAATGGTCCTCACCCACGTGCCTCACCACTTGTCACACCCACAAGCTTTCTATCTAACAAAGGCCTTTTTATGCGCTGGGATGTGGCCACATGCCCCCCATGCGCCCAACACCTCCGTGATTCGGGGGATTAGTTCGATAATGATGCGAAAATTTGGTGCGTTTTGTGGAGATGCATGTGTGTGCTAGGTTTAGGCATGGGAAACGCCCAGAATCCAGGTTACACACACAGGAGGTGTGAATTGGCGAACCAGAGACAACAAGCTTGAAGGAGGAAAATGGCAGGAGGCTTATCTTCTTCATTTTTGGCCAAATGAGGTGCCGAAAAAGCCCAGCTAGGGTTTTTTGGATGTTTTGAATCCATTGGCACAATTTTCAAAGGAATTTGGAGACTTATATTGCAGTTTTTTCTACTTTTAAGTTTCAGGGAGCTCTAGGGAGCTTAGGGCCACCATTGAAGGAGGTCAATGTCAGATGAGCCCAAGTCTATTTTCTGTGACTGAATAGTCATTTTTGACTAATTGTTATGCTTTGAACACATTGGGATAGGTTTTACAGGCAGTTGATGAATTTTACAGGTGTTTTTTTCCACAATGAAGCTCATGGAAGCTCAAGGCCACCAGTAGAAGAGGTCATGCCCGGATGAGCCATGGTCCGTTTTCAGAGTTCTAATAGTCATTTTTGGGGTTTTTATGTATTTTGAACCCAATGGTACAATGAGTAAATCCATTGGAGTTGAGAAACATATTGTAAAAGAATATTTGACAAACTAATCCCAGAGAGCCTAGTCCATTGATGGAGGCTCAAGGAGATGTAGTCCAGTTGGGGGTGAACTCCTTTATCATGTTGTTATTGTTGTGAGTTTATTGGTTATTATTTGCTGCACTTTATGTTGTTGTTGTATTCTTTAAACAACACATTTAACCTTTTAAAAACCTCACACATAAACACCTAAAAGATGCATAAACTTGACATATAATTTCTCTTGCACAACTAAGACATTGAGCAAGGTCCTGAAGTTTATTTTAATGGAGTAGAGGGTGATTGCATAGAAAAACAAGTTAGCCCCCTATTTTCAGATCACAACATCATCATGAACAATCTCAAACTGATCGACAAAGCTCTCAAAGGCATCCAAATGCCTCTCAACTGTAATATGATCCTCTCCAGAAAATCGAGGAAGATACTCAAAGGAATAACGAGGATAAGGATGAAGGTCATGTGGTAGCCTTAAAGGTTTAAAAAACCTATTTCCAATTTTAATTTGAAAAGAAGTGGACTGATCATGATGATTAATGAGTTGATGGCAAGGCTCAACATGAATAACTGAGCGTAACGAGATTTGAGAAGACTGTGAATTATTTTCCACCTCCTCAGGGCTACAAGGGTGATCAATTTCGAGAGGAGATGCAATAGAGATCTCACTTTTATGAATAGGCAGAGGTGAAGACACGAGATCAGTATCTACAACACAAGAAGAGGGCATGCTTTCTTCTTCCAAGGATGGATAAAAAAAGGAAGGCCTATTATCATTTGAATAGACAAAGCAAAGGATAATCCTCTTTATATGTGAATGGAAAGAGAGAAATGAGCTGATAAACAAGAACACGATTTCATGGATAAAGCTCATAAATTGATATCTGGTCTTCCCCTTCGGTATCGTCATCTTTCTGTCAACAGGATCCTCCCTAGTGGAGTCTTCGATAGTGGAGTCGCCAGGTGCAAGTTGCAATCTTCAATGGTTCTGATGTCTGATGCACCTTCAGAATCAAAAGCTTGTTGTTGTTCTATCCCAGGGAAAAGTCTTTAATTCGTTCCCCGACAACAACGCGAGAAATGTTAGCACTATAAGTCACCTCCAGATTGCATAGAAGGTAAGCTCAATACCCATCAGTTTATGTGAGTGTAATTGAGTTTTAAGAGGTCAAATGGAGAATACTCAAAGATAATAATGTTCTAACTCAGAAATCTGGACTAGCATGCACAAGAAATTGAGGTCTGGAATCAACTTCAGTCAGTAAGTTGGAGTAAGGGTGAATAGAGGTAAGAATTTGGTGAGGAGAGTGTAGAGGTCTACCATGGACATCAGGTCTTCCAACAACCTAAGGAAGAAAAACTTGAATGCAAGATCCTCTTGAATTCAAATCTCAAAGAAACTGAAAGAAATTATAACAACACTATAATCAAACATTCATCATAATACCGTTACAACAATTCATGTGAATCAATCATTCATGAACTCTCTCAGTATCAGAGGCAAATAAGACGGGGTAATAAAATTGACTTAAATTAATCAAGAAATCTCAAATAAAGTACATAACAAGAGAACCAGTGTTCTCATCAAAATATTACAATAGCAGGGAGCCTACCTCAACCATTCGACCCTAACAAAATACTAAAAACTGCCTATATATACTCAGAAATGCTGCAACCACCGGGAGCGTGATCAGACCTCTGCATTTATAACTTTCAGTCGGTGCCTACTCTATCAGACTATGCATGTATCCTTCTATCTGACGCAAACTTAACTCATCATGGGCCTTTAGGAAAAATTGTCCATCGAGGGGGCCTCTGGCTAACAACTATGTCTCTACAACCAGACTCTCCATGCTTTCTATTTATGGAGTGAGTTGAAGTTTCAACCACCACTCCTTTTTCATTTACTGTTTCTTCTAGGGATAACAATAAGGCTAAATGCCCAGGGGCTTCTGCGTGTTGCTAGCGTCTCTTTACTGTAGGTCCTATGAAACTCGCTAATGCAGGCACCACCTGCTACGTCGAAGCAGATCTTTGATTCCGCCATTTTCGGCACTGGAATCTTTCTTGCATATGGTCTTCATCATTCTTTGACAGGGCTAAATTAGCTAACTGTCACTAACATTTGCAATTTGGTTCGATTTGGCAGAACTATTGCCGAATTTGTCAAATTGCCGAA
>ML797119.1:270409-291589 GCA_009831015.1 Picea engelmannii
TGTGAGCTAAACTTCTAAAGAACCTAGCTGCCTAACACAATACTCAGAACTTGTATTTATTTACAATGGAAATTTTGTTTTCAGATCCTATGATTAAGGAACATAGTCCTTCATAACCTCAACTGACCCCTACGAGTCATCAGTGACTCACTAACCATTAACAAACCCTATCTTATATTTTACAAGTGGAAAGGATCTAGAATATTTTTCCATTATTCAAATTTTCCACAAAATAATAATTTATACAAGTGTGAGACCCTAGGTCCCTTTGAATTCTCTCAACTTTGGTGAAGTCATGGGTGACTTCATTTTCATGAGCTTATGCTCCTGCATCACTCGCAACCTTCCTCTTTTGCGCTTCCGAAATCTCTAGCCTTAGGCTCCAACTCCTTCTTCATCACCCCTTCACGCTTGTGACCTTGGGCTGTGACCTTGGGCCTATGTCAAAGGTGCTTCAAGGTTTCGCGCTTCATGAAACTGGTGCATCGCGAAACTACAAAACCTCTGATTCGCGAAATCGTGAATCTGCCTATCTGGCGCCACGTGCCCCTCTTGATTGGACGACCCAGATCCATTTCACACTTTGCGCTTCACGAGGTTTGCTTTTGCTTCCTTCAAAAACTCCCGAGAGTCACTTCCATGAATCATCGAATCGGTTGCCACCTGTCCCCTAAGATCGACGGTCCAGATCTACTTTGGGAATTTGGACCTTTGACGATTAACTTTAACATTATTTCGAACTCCAAATTCTCGCGATAATTTTCTACTGTTGATCTCTCCCAATGAGATATACGACCCAGATTTAATCTTTGCTTGACCTTGATCTCGGGCCTTTGCTCCGACGCTAATCTTTGAGCAACTTTGGACTTCCGAATGCCTGCGTGTTGTCGATCTGATTTGCCTGATGGATCTCCGTCATTGAAAGATAAACTTGTCTGCTTGCTTGATTCGAGTCCAGAACATACTTCTCTGAGCGCTGCGCTTTGACGCTTCTTGTGCAGGCCGCGAACTTGGATAACCTGCTTCTCTTGACAATGATATGTGATAACACTTGACATTTACAAGATCGTATGAGGACAACCAAGCCAACATAAAATAAAATAAAAGAAGAGAGAAATTTGGACCCCAAATGAATCAAGGATAAGCCTGAATGCCCCAATTTGTCTTTCCACTTGCAATTATAGATGAGAACCAGTGCAATGTTGGGAGAGTAAATCTTGATAATCACAAGACTGGAAAATATTTATATATAATATGTTTAAAATATATTTGATGATGGTATATTTGTTTACAAAAGGCCCACGATTATATATTACATGGTAAATGAATAAGAGTCATGACTTTTTAAATAGTCTCTTCATTTAATAATCACAAGTCATTTCCAACAATACAATAAAACACATAGAGGAGAAGACATGTCCTGGGGGGTTTCGGTTAGGGTTCTCCTATCTGCAGCCTGAGATACAACTTTCATGATCCTTTTTTCGAGGCATCCCTATCCCCATTTCTTCTTTTCTGGGTCGCGTTGTTGTGGATCTGGCTCGGTGGATCCATTTCCACCTCTCTCTGGTGTTTTTTCGTCTATTACAACAACTGTTTGGGCTTAGTTTTGGATTTTCTTCTGTGTTTTTGCAGATTTGTTGGAAGGTGGATCCATATCTATGGTTCTTCTGTTCATCCGTTTCATTTTTGGAGGTTGGATATTTTTCTTCTCCATCCTTCGGGTGTTCTCTTTCTGCTTGTGGCTCTCTGCACGTGTGGAGGTTTTGTTTCCTGGCTTGACTTAGTTGGTTTTGTCTCCAGAGGCGTGGATTTGGCTGATCCATCCTCTTTCTTGCCACTCTACCTGGGGCTGGGTTCTGGCCTCATATTCGGCTAGATCTTATGCAGTCGATCGTTCATGCATGGATAGTTTTGATTGGTTTTGCTTCTTCAGTCACCTAGGGTTTTTCTCTGTTTTTGTAGGATGTTCAGGGTTTGATGTATGCTTAGATCGGGTTCATATTGGTGGTTTTTGGTGTCTTTTCTCTTCCTCATCTAAGAAGGGGTTTTTGGCCAGAGCTTTGAGGTCCTCGCTAAGGGCATGTGGTGTTTATGTAGATGACACTTTGAGGTCCTTATTGGGGGTGTGCGACTTTCTGGTTTCTCCTTTTCTAGTGTTCGTAGGGATCTTTGTTGATGTCGAGGATTACTGGTTCTCTTGATGTGGGATATTCATACCACTCTGACTTGGTCCTTCCAATGTCTAGGGTTTCTCTCCGGCGTCTTCTCTTCTAGTGGGTTTTTCTCGACGTTTTTTTCTTTCTTTCTTGGTATCCTTCGTGGCATGACTCCCTATGCTTCAATGGTCTTTTTTTTGACTTGTATAGGTTTTTTCCTAGTTCATTCTATTGTATTTTTCTTTGTGGATTATTAGCTAGTTTCTAGGCCCCCTCGAGCTTCCATTTTCTGCTTACTTTACCCATGATTGGGTTGTGCTTAAGGAACCTACAAAATATAATTTGGTTCTCTTTGGATGAATAAAATTAAACCTTTTTTTAGTGGAGAAAACATAATCACAAGTCATTTATTTACAATTTGTTCTTACTCTAACTTAAATATGTATATAACTTTGTCCTTCCCTTAAAATTGATTTTTCCTCAAAGAAAAGATAATGAAGGATATAACTGTCGAAAATGATGTGACTCCCAAACTACGTCTTCTTTTGGAATATTCTTCCATTTAATAAGATATTCTTTGATTATTCGAGAACATCATATTTTCTCTCTTGTGGCAATAATAACTTCTCGCTCTAAAATAATTCTTCCTTCATCATCTAGGATAGGAAGCATAGTTTACACCTTCTCATGTTTCCCCAATACCCTTTTAAGGCATGACACATGGAAAACATTATGGATATGACTTGCGTCGGGTAATTCTAACCCATAAGCTACTTGACTGATATGGTCCATAAAACCTTGAGCCAATTCATTTTTTCCTTGTTGCTTAAGAGATAATTGTTTATAAGGTTGGAGTCTTACAAAAACCCATTCTCCCACTTCAAATTATCTTTCAATCCCGTGTTGATCAACTTGTTTCTCCATATAGTTTCTTGCAATTGTTAAGTTTTCTTTGAGTAATTGAACAACCTTTCCTTCTTCCTCCAATTGATCGTTAATTGACGAAACTTTGATTTCACTTGTGGCTAGCTCCTTCCATTTCAAGGGTTCATATCCATACAAATATTGAAATGGCATCATCTTGGAAAACATGTGATATGTGGAACTATACCACCACTTAGCAAGGTGCAACCACTAAAACCACTTATTTTGCTTGTTAGTTACAAAACAACGAAGGTAGGTTTCCAAAAATTTATTGATAATTTCCGTTTGATCGTTTATTTGGGGATGGTAAGATGAGCTCATATTTAGAGATGTCCCAACTTGTCTACAAAATTATTTCCAAAAATTCCCTTTAAACTTGGCGTCTTTATCACTGATAATAAATTTGGGAAACCATGTAACTTGTAGATGTTTTTACATAAAACTTTAGTTGTTTGTTTTGCAGAATCTATTTTCTTTACACCCATAAAATGTGCATACTTGGTAAGTAGGTCAACTACTACAAGGATTTTATCTTTCATTTCTGACATGGGTAAGCCTTCAATGAAATCCATTGAAATGTCTACCCATTTTTTTATTATGGATGTGTAAAGGATGGAGTAATATGGGGGTCATGACACTTTTGCTTTTGATTCTTTGGAAAAGGTCACATTTTTCTACGTAATTCCAAATATCCTTATTCATCCCCTTCCAAAAGAATGATTAATGTGCATTATAGTAGGTTTTGAAAAACTCTACATGTCCTGCTGCCGAGGAGTCATGTGACTCTTGTAGAACCTTGGATTTAAATATTGAATTAGGGTTTAGATAGATTCTTCCTTTAAACCATAAGATGTCATTTATCCATTCAAACTTGGGATGTTGACTCTAGTTATTAATTAATGAACAAGTCTCTGGATTCTTGGCGTATTCACTTCAGATTTCATCCAACCATTCAGGTTTTACTACTAATACTGCAAAATATAGTATTTCTTCATCCCTTCGTGACAAGGCATTATCCACTATATTATCCTTCCCTTTTTTATGTATGATTTCCATATCGAACGTGGAAATTTTCTCTATCCATTTCTGTTGATCGGTTGTCAATGTTGTTTGTTGCAGTATATGTTGAAGACTATTATGATCTATACACATTAAGAACTTGCTTCCTATTAGATATCATCACCATTTTGCTAATGCATGCATGATGGCAAGCATTTCCTTATTGTATGTGGATTGTAGGCACTCTCTTTTGTTTAGTTTTCTTCTCTCAAATGCTATTGTGTTTCCTTCTTGCATCAACATCGCTCCTATTCCAAAACCCGAGGCACCACATTCAATTCCAAATCGTTTTGTAAAATTAGGTGTTGCTAATACTGGAGTTGAGGAAATATTTTTTTCATGGTTTCAAAACATCTTCTTGCTTCTTCACTCCAATGGAATGAATTTTTCTTTAGTAGGTTCGTTAGTGGAGCAGTGATATGAGCATAGTTTTTGATGAATCGATGATAGTATCCAATCAACCCCATAAATTCTCTTAGCTTAGATATACTTTTTGGCGTTGACCATTCTATGATTGCCTTGATTTTCTTTGGGTATACCTTGTCTCTTTCTTTTGATATAATGTGACCGAGACACTCCACTTCGTCTTTCCCAAATGTTCACTATGACCTTTTTCCGTAGAATTGGTTTTCCTCCAAGAGAGAGAGTACTTGTTCTAAGAAATTCAAATGTTCTATCAATTTCTTATTGTAAATAAGGATGTCACCAAAGAAGTCTAGCACACTTTTCCTTAAGTATGGATGGAATAATTCATCCATCGTTGTCTGAAATGTAGCTATGGAATTTGTTAACCCAAAATGCATCACTTTAAATTCGTACTGTCCTTCATGAGTTTGAAAAGTTGTCTTAGCCACATCTTCCAGTCTTACCTTGATTTGGTAATAGCTTGATCTCAAGTCAAGTTTTGAAAAGTATTTGGCCCCTTGAAGCTCGTCCAAATTTCGTCGATAAATGGAATGATAATTTTTTTTCAATCCTCTATAGTCTATACATAACCTAAAAGTTCTATATTTCTTTCACACTAACACTGTTGGAGCCACATATGGACTTCCACTCTTTGTAATAACACCACAATTCAATGGATATTGGACTAACATTTTTATTTTTGTCTTACGATGATGGGGGTATCTATAAGGTATAACCTTGACTAGGATTGGTCTTGGCTTAACTTAAATGATATGCTCATTCCTCCTCTCTGGTGGTAACTCCATGGGAATATATTGAAACACCTTTTTGTGTTTTGAAGTATTTTTTGGACTTCTTCTACTCTGGAGTCATCTTGTTCTAAATCTTGTATTTCCATTTGGTGTCATTGGATCATGTAGGCGGTTTCCCCTTTCTGAATAATCTTTTTCATATGTTGGGATGACACAAATTGTGTCTGGGGGGGGTTGGAAACCATGTATCTTATACCTTATCCCTTGCCACTTGAATTTAATAAAATGTTTTTGATGATTGGCCAAATAAGTACCCAATGTTTGCAACCATTATACTCCTAAGACTACGTCTATTCCTCTTGGAGGTACAATGTAGAATTTCGATTCCAAATTGAAGTCTTGTATTTGGAGTTTCACTTTATCAAACTTTCCTACATTCTCATTTGTTTTTCATCTGCAACCATTACCTTCATGTCCCGAACTAGATATACAAATAGATTAAGTTTCCTTTCTATTCTTATGTCAAGGAAGTTGTGGGTACTTCCTGTATCTATTAGTACTGTGACACTGTCAATTTTGATATGTCCCATTAATTTAAGAGTCTGAGTTTGGCTGAAGCCTGTCATGGATGAAATTGATATCCTTGGTGTGTAGTCTCCTTTTGATCCTGATACAATATTTTTGGGGTCCTCTACCTCTTCACCTTTTGAAAAGAATTCATTTTCAGTGATCCCTTGGAAATATCTTTTAAAAATTGTTTTTAAAAGAATGCAAGTTGTACGAGTGATTTTATTTCTTCCACCACATACACCAATTGTATGCTTCATCTTCTAGATGCATGGAAGCATATTTTACTTTTTCTTCATCTGTTGTAATGTTATATATATCGAAATATTCTTTGGCCTTGTTAAACCATGCCACACATTGATTTTCACTTCTGTTGTATTTTGAAGTTCTATTTTGGCCTTGGGTGGGTATATCATGAAGGGTTGATATTGGGGGCCTCCTGATGGATTATAAGGAGGTGGAGGTGGTGGTGATGAATATGTAGATGATATTGTAGTACTCCCTTGATTTTTGCGACGTCAAACCTTGATTTTTTAATAGTTTTACAAGCTTGCCATGTTTTTGATCTTGATCTTGCTACATGTATTTATAATTTTGATCTTGATATTGTTTCATGACATTTCTGTTGTTTTTCATTTTGATCCTGAATTCTACCATAATTTCACCTTTACTATTTTGTGTTATCTCTTGTTTGAGTGCGCCATTACTTTTTTTATATCTCATCTTTTAGATTATCATGATTTTTGTTGACCGTATCTTTGAGTGTATTGAATTCCCTTTCTATTTGATCCCACTATTTTTTTAGATCCGTTATACTTCTGGTGGTTGGAAGTGTATATTTGTGTGCAATTTTGGCAAGGTGGAGCAACAAAGGTGGGGTAGCAGAGGTGGATCAAGTAGGGGTGGCGGTGAGAAGATAATTTAGGGAGGAGAGCAGTAGGCTAGTGACAATGGGGAGTGGAGTAGGATGCAATGATGTATTAATATAAATATATGTGCCTACGAATGGCGGGGGAGGTGGCGAAGGATATGGTGGAGGTGCGCAAGGCTCAACACATTGTACACAACATAAGGGAGTACGCCTAGGTCACACCAGACTCACGCAGATGACGACATGCTCCGATACCAATGTTGGGAGAATAAAGCCTGATAATCACAAGACTAAAAAATATTGATATAAAATATGTTTAAAATATTTTTGATGATGATATATTTCTTTACAAAAATTCCACGATTATATATTACATGGGAAATGAAGAAGAGTCATGACTTTTTAAATAGTCACATTATTTAATAATCACAAGTCATTTATTTATGATTTATTCTTATTCTAACTTTTTTGTTTGTTTGCTAATTGGTCCGGACCTTCTTGGCATCGGGATTAACCTTTGGCTCGAGAAACCACGACTCAGGGGCATCTAAGCCATCAAAATCACCCGGGGATCGCACCCGGCCTGAGCCACACCAACCCTTAACATGGTTGGATTTTTTGTCCCCGCAGGTTTCGAACCAGTGACTTTTCAACACGGAGTGGATTAACAACACACTCCATCACCGACTGTCCTACACCTCAGGGACTATTCTTATTCTAACTTAAACATGTATATAACATACAATTGGATAACCAATATTGTAAAGGTAAATACATGAACAATTATACCTCAAAGATTGCCATGTCCAAATCTCAACCCTCTTTCATTCTCTGTCACTTTGAATAAATCCCTGCTATCAACAAAGAGTTGTTAAACTATACATAAAACTATAGCATGGGATTATGAATACAACTGAGAGATTAGTCTTTACAGCTCTTAAGAATACCCATTGCTAGAAAAAGTGGAAACCCTCACTATTATCATCATCTCCCTTTTATCATATCAACCTAGGAAATGGGTAGCTATAACTACCTTTCCCTTTTCTTTTAAAACATATTTCAATAAAGTGCACATGAACAAAGAAAAAGGAACATGAACATTTCAAGTGAATGAAAGTATCCTTTTAAAAGGTCATAAAGTGCTTAAGATAAAACAACAATATTAAAAATGAGAAGTTGGAGGGGGAGTGTCCTATCCATCCAATAACCTAAAATGAAACCAACATGGGGGGTGAATCTTAGAAGCCTTCACTTTCACATCTTAGAGTCTTCGGTTGTGTATCTCAAAAGCCTTCACTTTCACAATTGAGTGTATTTTCATCAGGTAAAAAGATGGAATGAAAGGATATAATCTATGAGATCCGATATTGAGGAAAACAATTTATAGTCAAGATGTGGTCTTTAGGAAAGTTAGAGGAGCTTCCAAGACTGAAGAGGCTCAAATGAAGAAAGAACCATAGGAGTTGGTATTTGAGTTGAGGAACGAAGAATATGATTCAGGCAAGTGGATTGAATTAGATGAAGAGGTGGAAAATCAGACTTCGATTGTAAGGAGGTCTAACCAAGTAAGGAAACTAGCAGAAAGACATAGTCCACCTAATTGTTGTTCTACATTTGTGTTATATGTCACTGATGATGAGCCCAAGTCATTAATGGAGGAAGTTGACTCGATAAAGGGTAATCCAGGAAGGACGCCATGACTAAAGAAATTGAATCCTTGAACAAGAATGAGACATGGGATTTGGTTGAGAAACCTAATGAAAGGAAACCTGTCGATAACAAGTGGGTGTTCAAGAAAAAGTTGAGCGCGACAGGACAAGTCGAGAAGTTCAAACATTGAATAGTAGTAAAAGGGTATTCCCAAGTCGAGGGAGTCAACTTTGGTGAGATTTTCTCTCCTTTTGAAAAAATAACCTCCATTGGAGTACTAATGGCTCTGGTTGCAACATTTGATCTTGAGATAGAGAAAATGGATGTGAAGACAATGTTCCTACACAAGGACTTGGAAGAAGAAATCTACATGAAACAACATGAAGAATTTGTAGTAAAGGGAAAGAAATAGTTGGTGTGCAAGTTGAAGAGATCCCTTTATGGTCTAAAGAAGTCACCAAGGATGTGGTACCATAATTTTGACATGTACATCCTTAGTTTGGGATTTGTTAGAAGCAAGGTTGATCAATGTGTATATTCCAATGAAGAAGGCAGTTGTTTCATATATGTAGCTTTGTATGTCGATGACATGTTGGTCATAAACAACATGCATGACGATACAAAGGAGGTGAAGATGAAAATATCCTCGAAGTTTGACATGAAGAATATTGATGCTTTGAACTTCATTCTAGGAATGGAGATCAAGAGAGATCAAGCAGTTTGAAAATTTTGGTTGAATCAGAGAAAGTATATTGAAACAATATTGAAGTGTTTAAACATGAAGGGTTGCAAACAGTTCAAGGAATAAATAGAGGATATGGCATGTGTTCCCTATGATAGTGTTGTTGGTAGTCATAGATGATTTTAGGGGATGAATTTCACAAATGGGATAATTTTCCATGTTTTTTTCCCAAAATAAGATTTGCCAATTTCCATTTTTTCTAAAAACGATTCGCCCAAATTCCATAGAATAAAATTGTCTTACCTTAAAAATTGGCAAGTGGGACCGAAGCTAGTAGTTCTTATTGGGCTAGTAGTTACTTTCTTTACAACTAATAGTTATTACTCTACGGGCTGAAGCTAGTACCTTATAGCTAGTTGATACTGCTTGAACTCTGGCTTAAGGCTAAGGCAAGAAGGGCAGAGGCAAGACATGATAGTTACAAGGCTAAAGCTTACACTCTCTAATGCTTCAATCTATGACTCGTCTATAGAGCTACCGTAAGGCACTCTCTACTGCTTAAGACTAAGGCTAAGGGACATAGAATCGCTAACGCGAGTAACCACTACTAGTGAGAGATAACTACCACTATCAGTTGATTGGATGCTTCACTAAAGCTCAAAACGAACTGAACTGCTTAGCTAAAGCTAATAAATATAGAGAGAAGAGATTGAACTTAGCGTAAGCTAAATAGTCTCAATATAGGAGTGATAAGAAATATGCGTGATAGAGATATAAAATTCCTTTAGGACCACACTACTCTAGTCATAATATTTAAAATAAATACAACTAATTAGAAAGAGTTGTTAGAATTAGTAAGTAGTTAGAGTTTGAACTTAGACTAGAAGAATCCTAATAATGGTATAAACTGAATTCACTATATTAGCTCATTGTTGTTATGGTATTTACTATAATCATTAGTCATACAAGATTGGTACTACTTGTATAATCTAACTTCAATCCCCCTTATATGTGTCATCTATATTTCCTTATATTCCCATATGTTCCATATGCTCATACATTAAATATAAAACACAACAGGAGCAAATGTGGTTGTATGGATAGAATAAGCCCCGTATTACTATAATTAGTGATATGTATTATATTATAGGGATACCATTGATCGAGTACCATATAGAGATATACCGATGAGAATGATCGAGTAAGGGATAGCGATAAGATGGATACTATACAATGGTGGTTATATCACCACAACTCATAGTCACAGCGACTCTGTTTGAATCCAGCTTCTATCATTGCATCACGAAATATCTAAAACCATGCCCTAGGTGCTTGTTTGAGCCCATACAAAGCTTTTCGCAGTCAATCAACCTGCGATCTGTCATCAACTAGAAGTCCTGGTGGAGGAGTAATGTATATCTCCTCATGAAGATCACCGTGAATAAACACATTCTGAACATCCATTTGATACAATTGTCATTTTCTGGACGATGCGACAGTAATAACGGTGCGAAGTGTATACTTTCCACAGGCTTTGTCAAAACCTCATAGTCCGTGCTCCTGTGAATATCCCAAAGCAAAAAGTCGTGCCTTGTATCTATCCAAAGTCCCATATGATCTTAACTTCACACTCAATTCCTCGCCCGGCTCTTTCGTCGGGCAAGTTTGGCCCTCGGATCAATAAACGTCTCCTACTGGAACCAGTCTTTATCCAATCCCCCTCTTGCCGCTTTCATCTTCGTATTTCCTTAGAGTTTCACAGTAGCAGCTGGGCCCAGGATAAAATAGAAACTTGGAGTTCAGTGCTTTCTTTGAAGTCCAGCCTTTGAAACCTAGCCAAGATAGATAGTTTAGTTGGAGCCATTTCCGAACCTTACCCAACTGCCCCCGCCCCACCCGTATCGAATGACATGGATTCAAATAGTAGTCAACTGAATACCTGAAAATGGAGTTGAACCAGAAGGGTTGCAGGACATAATAGAATAGAACTGTCGTGTATTGTAGAGGGCTACTATATTCATTGGTACTCGTATAATCGGATTAGCAACATCAGATTGACTACTACCCCAGGATTATAGGACCAGTTGGAACGGCTTGTTCTATTTCTACCTACACATCTCTTTCTCTTCCTTTTTCTTTTGACTCGATAAATTGGAGATTTTATAGAAACTAGATAAAATCCTTATAAATTTGAATATTTTTACAAAACTATTACCATACATTTTACATTTTGTATATTGAGGACTATTAATATTAGCCCAAATTTCTACATTTTCATATAAATTTCCATCTTTAAAATTATCCTTGATGGTAGTTTGATGTATGCAATCGTATGCATTCAACCAAATATTTCTCATGCTATGGGAGTATTGAGCAGGTACATGTCGACACAGTGTGAAAGAGTACTGACACGCTGTCAAGAGAGTGTTCAAGTACCTGTGTGGCAAAATAAAGTATGTGATATGTTACAAAGGGAAATGTGAAACTAATAGGAAAGTGAATGTACATGGCTTTATCGACGTTGACTCGGATAAAGATCTTGATCAGAGAAGGTTGACCAGTGGATATGTGTTCAAGATGTTCAATGGAGCAATTAGTTGGATGAGTAAGAAACCGATGGTTATAGTCTTGTCGAAAATAAAAGTTGAATACATGGAAACCACTCATGAAAGGAAAGAAATTGTATGGCTACATAGTCTATGTTCAGGGATTGGGTTTGAGCAACAAGCTATGAAGATAAATTGTGATAGTCAAAGTGCAATTTTATTGGTAAAGAGCCCAAATTACCATTCTAGGATGAAGAATATTGATGTACAATACCATTTCGTGAGAGACATGGTGAAAAGAAAGAAGGTTTTGTTGGAGAAGGCAGACACTTTGGAAAACATAGCAGAGTCTTTGACCAACTTTGTGAGTGTTGTGAAGTTCTCTTGGTGTAGAGAGGAAATAATTATTTTTTCCTTGGGTTAGTGAATGCAAGTTTAGGTTCTCTTGTTTCAACAAGGAAGACAACAATTGGTCTCATGTTGGGTTGTTATATTCTTTGCAATGGAAACACAACCAATCGACTAGTAGGTCAAGGTGGATCGACTAGATAAATGTTTGATTGGATGATGAATTCAATTTGAAGGTAGAAATGTCAATCGACAGGAGGTCAAATGGCATCCAATTGAAGGTAAAATGTTTCATAGCCGACTGGATTTCGATAGGTATTTGGTTGTAACAAATCGTGAGATTCGTGGGATTTTAACCAATCATTTGCATTGATCTATAACCATTTTTGGGTGCCATGAATTATGGTTTTGCATGTAGTAAATCCTATAAATATGGCATGTTGTAATACTCTAAAGTTTGGTTTTAGTGATTGAAACCCTTAGATTGAGAGGTATGTAATGATCATGTAGATGTAATTTGAATTGGCTGTAGGGTTGTTCTTGTGTAAGAGCAAGAGAGTAGGATGATGATTGTGTCTTAGGTGTGGACCAAGGTTAGTTATGAAACTCTTTATTATATTAATGAATAAGAGAACAAGGAGCATGAATTGATTAAGGAATGATGGTTTTCATAATTAATGGTTTCCAAGGTAAAATCTCTATGTACTGTGTGATTATCATTGATTTTGTTTTTTTAATAATGTCTTCTCTTTCCTAGTTGGTTTAGTGTGAGTATTATTTTCTCTACACCAAAATCATGATGGGAAACCAATTCACAAACCAAACCACAAACATGAGGTGCAATATGAAATTGAGGACTTACCACTTTGTTTGTTAGAAAAAATGAGATTAAATGAGGTCAAAATTGTGCTATGGGTGAGAGGAAAAGGGGACTAATGACGATACCCGTGTTATAATATATTATACAAAGACTTGTAACCAACCCAACATAACAATAGTGATTTGAATTCAAAGTGATAGACACAAATAATGTGAGTGAGATCATTATCAACATAGAGAGTTTGCATGTAGAGATATATACTATACAAATAATACTTGGGCCAACCACAAGTTTAGACTAATTTCATGGGACCGATGCAAGGAAATTCCAACTTGAAGCAACCCATGACTCTAATACCAAGACCAAACACAAACTAGGTATTACTTGCATGGGGTGAGGAGGCCAAACTCGTAGGCTAGGGAAAATAAAATCTTGACTTTTTTAGGTTAAAAACAAAATTCAATGCAAGTTCGACAACCAACACAACTCACAAAACAATGAGAGAGTGTTGTGTTGACTCCAATTCTTGCAAGAGGAAGCTTGTAAGTGCCTCTTCGAGGCTCTAAACCAAAATTAAAAATTCACCACAATAGCATGTTGCTGCCAATGATGTTTGGAACCAATCTAGGGGACAAATTTAAAATGAGAGAAACAATTACAACCAACAAGAAGTGTGGTCAATTCATGACTACCTCAAAACTAGTGCTTCATGAAAAATGAGTGATAGAATGAAAATGATCTAGGGAGAAACAACAAGGAGGTCATTCGAAGCAAAGATTGGCCATAAAATTTAGATGGATGGTGGAGATCATGCATGGGTTTGAGCACCCGAAATATCATTTAGGACTAGAGTAAGAATGAGTACGAGGATTGCATATGGTGCATATAGGATGGGTCACCATAGAGGAGGTACAATATCGAGGCTAGACATGCAATGATAACACATATTCCATCATAAATCCTGAGCATTGCTGGTAATGGTGTATCAAGACTTCGACCATATACCACATGCACCACATTACTAACAATCAACATCGATATAACTTGCCACCCTATGTTCATAACTTAGAGTGTTCCATTGATATGCAATGAAACATGCATATTATATAGTTCCAATGTATGTTTGTAATGCACCATATTAATACACAATATCATTCAAACCATAGTGTTAATACTTATAACATGAATGTGCATAAGTTTTCACAAGTATTGCATGGTTGTAGGCCAAATTGCCTCAAACATTTTTTTTATTTTTTTCCAAGTCTTCCTTTCAAACCTCTGTAACCAATTAAGCACATGAACCAAAACCGAATGTAGAACCAAATCAACCTTTCCTTAACCCAATGCAAAGAATAATCTTCTTTGAAAATTATCAAGATGCAAGACTATCAAAGTGTATATCATCATAATGAAACAAAGGATATAATTGAAACTACCCCTCACCATCAAACTTCATCACCTAAATAATCACCTTATAACCCACTTTTTCTTAGGATGGGACCTGCTACTCAAGTGTCAAATGTTTAGGGTAAAAGCAATGATGAGGGTTAAGTATTCAATGTAAGTAGAGGGGGTATCACAACATGTAGAAATCACAACACTTTGTGATTAAAACTTGGCGAGACAAAATTTGGGTCAACACATGGTGGCTCCATAGGGAGGGTTGTTTTCAGTAGGCTAGAACATAGGCTTATAATTTCATAGAACATGTTCTAAAGACGTATGGAATTCAAGCTAGTTCATGAAGGGGAATGAAGTCATCATGGATGTAATCAAGTGAATGAATCATGAGGAAATACGAACACCCATGTGTGAGTATGCTAGAGCTAATATCAAACTTATTGGTGAAGGATGGGAAATAAGAGAAAATCAACACCATTGTTACAATTTCTCAGCATCAAGCATAAATCCCTTCATTTGTGAACAAAGCGTTTCATAGAGTGATATCTACAAAAACATAGAAGAAGTGTGATAACTTTGTTCACCTATATACTTATACTCATGGCAATCTAGCATATCAATTATTGAGAATGAAAATAACAATTAACCATGTAAGTCATCGATTCACTTTAAGTCCAAGTGCATAAACCAAAAATAACATCTCAAAGCAAAAGCAAGTGCAAAGTCTAAAAGAGAAAAGAAAACCAACGTATAACTAAAACAATAGCTAGAAAGAAAACATCAATTACTTAGAAGAAAGACCTCAAAACGAAGTACATAAAAATCAAAATATTCAAGCAAAAGAAAAATTGAAACTTAAACAAGGGAATCTATAAAATAAAAACTAACCTACAAAATTTCATTAGCTATTTTGTTTTATTGAGAGAGATGTGACGCTGAATCAGGGTCAACATAATGTTTTAGATGGGACTTGTTATATTTCTTGTAAAGTGTTCTAAATGGGTTGCAAAACTAGTGCCAATCCAAAAATAAAATGGGGACATTTTCTTATGCATATACTTTTGTGCCCTTAACAAGGCTAGTGTGAAGGATAACTTTCCCCTCCCTAACATGGAAATTATCTTGCAACAGGTTGCAGGTTCACAAATGTCGTCTCTCCTTAACATATTTTTAAGTTCCAATCAAATTCTCCTCAAGAGAGTAGACCGATATAAAACCACCTTTGCTACACGATGGGGCACCTTTTCCTACAAATGCATGCCATTTGGCTTGATCGATGTGGGTTCTACGTTCCAAAGGGGTATGCATATATCCTTTGGTGAATTAATTAGCATATTAATCCAGATCTATCTCGATGACCTTATTGTCCATTCAAATCTACGATGAGATCACTTTGATCACTCATGAACGTTTTTCTATGCTATACAAGGCATGGCATGTCCCTCAATTTGGCCAAGTTTGTTTTTGATGTCTTTTTTTTAGGGAAGTTACTTGGACATATTGTATTTGATTTTGGCATAAGTATAGACCCCAAGAGAGTGTGGAATATTAAGAACCTTCCTATCCCTTCTTTGAAAAATGGAATTCAGTCCTTGATGGGAAAGATCAACTTTGTTCAAAGGTTCATTCCAGACTTTTCGAGGATGGTCAAATCTATTCATAATTTGTTGAAGAGGGACCAATCCTAATTACCTAGAATTCCAATACCAAAAAATCCTTTTCTAAGATTAAAAACATAATCTCTTCTGCACTTGTACTTGCTAAACCTGATTTTGCTAAGGAATTTTCCATCTACACAAATCCCAGGCTATTTTAGCTATCCTCCTATGAAAATATGACTATAGGTTCCAAACTTTCATGAGCCAAAGTATTTATAACATTGAGTTAAAATACACTCTGATTGAAAATACGCTTATTCATTGGTTAAATATATTGAAACAATTCAACATTTTACTCTTGGAAAGCATACCGAAGTCAAAGTCCCTTTTCCTGCTATCTCAAACCTTTCTTTTATGCAAACTTGCCCAGTGGCTTACCAAGATTCAAGAACATGACTTCACTATCTCTACTTCTCATATTATTAAAGGTAGGGATTTGGCCCTCCATTTGGCTCAACATCATGAACCAAATTCAGAAGTAGATATCAAGGATGATTCTCTATCGACCTTGGTTTTTACTAACAATGAGAATGTAGGTGTAATGCTTCATCCCTAATGCCATGATTTGGTTTACTACTTGTAGAATGAATGTTGTCCTTCCCATATTGTAAGTCACAAACGAACAAGGTTGAAATTAGAAGCCTCAAAGTATCTCATCTTGGGTACTTTCTTATTTTGTAGGTCCCCTAACTATATGAATTTGTGTAGTATTGATGAAGAAATTGCTGAGAGCATGTTCATATTTTTTCATGGTGAGGGAATATGTCAAGGGGTGGTATTTTTGTCTTCTTCAAACTAAAATAGTCCATATTTGCATATCATTTTTCTAGGGATAGTGGTATACACAATTGGGTTAAAGTTGTTGTACATACTCCTGATCAATTGGGAAGTGGAAGATTGTATTGAACTAGAAGATGAAGTCATTACTAATGGAGGAGTCGAAAAGAGAAGGGGTTGAAGGCTAGTGTAGTATGTTTCATAATCAGATAATGAATGATTGAGCCTCTTAAGGAATATTTGAAGGATCTTATTTTGCATCCTAACTAAAGATAGGGAATCAAAGTTAGGAAACTCTCCCCTAACTCTATGCAATTACCGAGGATGCGTGAACATAAAAAAACTAGAATTAGCGATGATAGTTGTGGGATTTCCATTCGTCAATATCCCTTCATTCTTGGAGGTTGATGTCCTTGGAAATGGATTCCCAAGACTCTTGTAACTATTCCCTAGATTCAACTATATTAAGGATATGTTCAAATAAGAAAGAATTGAAATTGGTTTGGTTGGTTAACCTAATAGAAGCATTTGGTTGAAGTTTAGAGGATAAGGTCATGAAGGACAAGAACGAAAGATTCAATCAAATTGTTGCAAGGGAGGAAACCTTGCATACCAATCTTGTTCTAAGATTAGAGAAAATTTCTAAAATTTAGACCTATTGTCACATTTATCAGTCAAATAAATAAAAACTGTTAGGAGTTAGTTAGGGTTATCAACTCAATGAAAACACTGAAAATTAAATTCTGGTTGAACTAAGAAGGTTTTTGTCATAAAATCAACAATGAAGATAGATAAATAACATCAATAAATGAATGTGGAACAACAAAAAATATGGGCATGCAAGTGCTATAAATGTAGGGGATTCATTTCATCCCTGGTACAGTTGCCAAAAATATCTTGATGACATAAATTGAGTTTATGCTATTGACACTTCAACCTCCTGTGAGGCTAAGGTAGGAAAAAGTAGGAATGGTCACCCAAAGTTTAAAACCCCTTTGACTTTAATAGATATTTTCTTTCTTGGAAAATCCAACAAGATTCAAGAGAAGGAAGATGTTGATTGCCAATGCCAATTAGCACAAAACAATCCTCTTGCCTATTAATTACTTATTATATATATATTTTATCTTTTAAAGATTTAATAATTTTTTTTTGAGTTTTAAGTGATAAACTTAAAAAGAACTAAACTTAACCATCTAGCTGGAATAAACATAAAGAAAGAACACTATAGGGATGCAAATACAAAGTGCTATGTAAAGAAAATGCAAAATGTTGTGAAATTAAAATACACTATGATGAAAGGGAGAAAGGCACAAAAATTAAGAAGGGTTTGCTTAATTTTAATCAATATATGTTTTCTTGTAGTTTAAAACCTTCAAATAAATTGAAGAGTAAAATAACACAGAAAATTGGGTCAACAATCAATTCTTTTATTGAAAGATGATTCCATACAATGTCACTGATGACATAACAAAGTCCCTACGAAGATTAGGACCACAAGTATTTCAAAATTGTGCCTAACATTTATGAGACCATATGAGGAAATCGAAGCCAATAGAAAATAAAAGAAAAGAACAAATGAATCACTGATAATCCTGAATATGCCAATTTCTCTTTGCAGACATAATTATAGATCAAAACCAGTACAACCAAATAATCGATACTATAAAGGTAAATAGATGAACAATTCTACCTCAAAGAATGTCAAGTCCAAATTTATAGATGAACAATTCTACCTCAAAGAATGTCAAATCCAAATCTCAACCATGTTTCATTCTCTATCACTTTGAAGTAATCCTTACTATTAACAAAGAACTACTACACTTTACAAAAAAAACTATCATATAGAATTATGAATACAATCGAGAGATTAATCTTCACATCACAAAAACATACCTATTACTAACAAAATTGAAACCCCCACCCTTATCATCATCTCCTTTTTATCATGTAATCTTAGTTCTGACTCTGATTACTAACTATCATGCCCGCCTTGATTCTGACTCTTCGAACTGATCCTTTAGGTAGGATCCATTCCCTTAGGTAAGGTAAGGCCTCTCCCTGGATACCTCTCCCTTAGGTAAGGCAAGAAAAGGACCGCCCCTCCCTTAGGTTTGGAAAATGAGTAATTACAACTACCTTTCCCTTTTCTTTTCCAACTTAATCATGAAATATTTTCAATAAATTACACAACTGACATTTTTAAAAGGTCATAAAATGATTATATGAAATAAAACACAAATATGACACATGAGAAGTTAAGGATCCCATCCATCCAATCCCTTGAATTCAAACCAATATGGGGTGTGAATCCCATGGTCTACGTAAACTTCTTATGGCTCCCCAATATCACCTTGTGCCTCTCTCATCATTAAATAATAATGAAACATCATCCTCCAACCCTAAGCCTGCCACCAATGAGCATATAAATAATAATGAATTAAAGTAAATCATTATAAGCAAATATGAAAATTATGACCATTATACCAGCAGTGTAATTTGCCGAACCAACTCACGTCCAGCAGCGATTTGCTCACGCCCTCTCTGGACACAGGAGCTTTAACAAGCGGCTCTCCAATGGCGGCTCACGCAGGTCGCTCTGATACCAAATTAACAACAGAAACGTGTAGTCAATTTATGACTAGCTCAAAACCAATGCTCTAGGAAAAAAACGAGTGACAGAACGAAAATAATGTGGGGCAAAACAACATGGAGGTCATTCAAAGAAAATCATGACTATAAGATTCAGATGGACAGTGGAGATTATGCACGGTTTCAAGTGCCCAAAAGCTCATTTAACATCGGAGTAAGAATGGGTATGGGGATCACATATGGTGCATATAGGATGGGACACCATGGAGGCGTTACAATCCCAAGGCCAGAGAAGCCATGATAACAAATCTTCCATCATAAATATTGAACATCACTAATAGTGTTGTAGGTGCATATAGGATGGGACACCATGGAGGAGTTACAATCCCAAAGCCAGACAAGCCATGATAACAAATCTTCCATCATAAATATTGAACATCACTAATAGTGTTGTATCAGAACTTTGAGCATGCATCACAATACCAACAATCAACATCAATATAACCTGCCACCCTATGTTCATAACTCAGAGTGTGCCACAAATATGCAATAAAACATGCATATGATATATTTCCAATGTATGTTTGTAATGCACCATAGCAATACACAATATCATCAGGACCATGGTCTTAATACTTAGAAGAAGGATGTGGTTATTTTCAATTTCCATAAAGACTTCAATGTCTTTGGAGACAATGTTTAGGTAGGTGAGGATTTGCTCTTCCCATGACCATGGAGCCAAATGGTGAAATTTTATACATTAACCTTTCATCTTTCATTTTTAAGAGAGACATATTATATAACACTGTTTTAAAAATGTCTTAGTATAAATTGGCAATATCATGAGATGAAGGTGACCCATTCGTGGAGCTAAATGGTGAAAAGTGCAATCATAAAAAGACATTAACCTTTCATTTTTAGAAAGACATAGTCTGTAACATTGTTTTCAAAATTTCTTAGTATAACTTGACAATATTATGAAATAAAGGTGACCTATATCTTGTAGCAAAATTTCTTAGTATAACTTGACAATATTATGAAATAAAGGTGACCTATATCTTGTAGCAATTTTGGTAATTTAGTTAATTGCTTACAATTTAAGAATATTTTTTTAATGATCTCGGTAATCATTTTTGAGACTGGTTGATTAATTGTGATTAATCAAGTGATAAGTATTGAATGCGAGGTCCATTTTTTAAGTTATAATTACATTGTCATTACCTTTGTTCACATTATGAACAACAATCCTAAGGTGGTTGTTAAATTATATGTAAATTTGGAAAAGTTAGAGTGGGGTTTTAGCGATATAAAAGATGCATGCATAGTGTTAATGGAATCCCTTATTTTCATTGGTGGTAAGGGAACAAGTAAATTATATACTTTATATTGTAATTAATGTCTTTGAATAAAAGGCGGTGAGGGGTTCAAGTTTAGTTGAATCATTTTTTTGAGTGGGGGTGAGTGGTTATGTCAATGTCTAAATTGGATAGAAAAAAAGAGAGTGTGGATTATAATTTTTATGGATGTATTAACATTATTAAGAAGCTCGTGGTAGAAGGTAGTATGGGTGGGATTAAGGTATTGTTGGGGAGGGATAGGTCGATTTTATTGGGTAGGAAGTTTGCAATTTATTAGATCAACAAAACGGGAGTAATATAGTTTAAAGATTGAGAGGGGTTATCATTTTGAAAGTTAAAAAGAGGTGGGGTAGAGTATATAAATGAGAGTAAAATGATTTAATCAATAAGATTGTAATATTATTATCCTATAGTATCAATTGAGTAGATTGGATGGTTGAGTGGAATCATTTGTTATATTTTTACCTACGATTCAATTCCTAAAAAAATGTTATATTGAATTCTTAATAAGTATATTGTTGTAATAATCTTGAAACTTGTGTTGATAAAGTTTAAAGTTTTTACAAAATTTGATTTGATTTTCAATATATATTGATTAACAAATATGAAAC
>ML797119.1:291640-317170 GCA_009831015.1 Picea engelmannii
ATATATATATATATATATATATATATATATATATATATATATATATATATATATATATTCACGTGTTTCCTCCTAGAAGGTCACAGGTTCAAATCTAGAGGGGTTAGGGTATTCAAATCCAGAGGGGATCCCTTGTCCCACAAATAAGGGGGTCTCATACACCAATTTGGTGTCTTACTTAGCAGTGACCTTAAAACTATATATATGATTATGCATAATTTATTTTCAAATATGAGAGATTAATATTTTACCGTGAAAAAATTATTTGGAAAGAAAATCCATATGCAACCGAAGGATCCTTGCACTTAATTCATTTCCGTTATTAAATATTAAATATATTTGTTGCTTCCTACCATCATTAAATATTTCATCTAGTTTATTTAGTGTCTATGGAATGTGCTACTCATGTGCTACTCATGGCCTTTGCACATGTATTACAACAATGTAAACTCTTAAAACCAAGAAAGCAAATACTTATAAAAGAAAATAAGCTTCGCATTTTATTTAAGGAATGTGTTTTCTCTAATAATGTTAGAAGTTGAAATTAGAAAAAAACTAATAAACCTTTGAAACTGTAAAAATAAAAAAATATATAAATAATATATAAATAAAAGTTCATTAATTTAAGATTTTCCTCGAGATAGAAATTATATATTTGTCTTGTTGTTACTTAATTAAATCTATCTTATTTCAGGAATTTTCATTTGTGAAAGACAAATTGAGTTGTTCCATTATCATCTTGGACATGACATTCAGTCTAAAGCCCCCATCAACTAAACAACATGGTGCAATCTTATTCATGATCTTCATGGATACATAAAATGAAGGATTTATTACTAGGTTCTATAGGGAGCCATATAAATGACATCGTGTTTATGAGGCTCCTCCTCAATAGGAGTAGTCATTTTAGTAGGGGAAATTAAAGGTTGAAGTTGGACTACTAGTTGAGGGGCATTGACCATGAGGGAAACTGAACAAGAACTTGCATATGTTCTCTTTCTATTCAAGAGTGTAAACCATGTCAAGCAACGTGGCATTGGATTTGATAGTCGTTGTCACATTCCCACAACATGCCTTACGATTGTGCACCTCTTGAGGGCATGCAACACCACAACATTTCTCGCTTGGATGCTTGGTGACACCATGGTTACTTCATTTGGAATACACATCTTCACCTAGAGCATACCCATACTTTGTTCTAGGCTACCGACGAGTCACACTCCTACTCTAGTGCAACTCTTGTATGCTTAAACAATTGTTAACATCTTAACACTTAGTCATATTTTAGCATACATCCATTGTAATACCCCAAGGACGTGCCCCAGTTGTATTTATAAATGTAAACATGTTTTGTACATTGGTGAGCCGAGTGTTGATAAGCTGGTGGGATTATGTGTTTATTAGGCTGGAGAGCCTAAGTGTTAAAGGCCAAGAGCATGATTTTGTATATGTAACTATGCAGATCATTAATAAAATATAAATATCGTTGCGTGCAGACCGACCATGAAGAAAGAGTGATGGGGGACTAAGCTTCCAAAAGGTTGGGTAAGGGAGGAGGCTAAGTGTGTGGGCCTAGGGGTTAAGCTAGGGGGCTTACCTCTAAAGGGGATAATAATTTATTATTATTTCCTAAAAGGATAAGGTGGACAATTAATGAGTGTTGTCCCAAGTTCCTGGGAAAGGAACGTATGAAAAATGGAGTGCATGCATCTCCAAGAAGACAGGTGTTGATTTGGGTTCATGCAGTTAAATCTGAAGAAGTCAGTCGTGTTGGGGGTTCGCTCCTCATTTTGTCATCCTCCGCCTGAGTTTGCTGGGATTTGGGGCGTCTAAACCGTTTTTCCTCTGTGTCTGCATTTACTTACTCGTGCACAGGGAAGGAAACCCTCATGGGAAGGTTGTTCATTAGACCATTCTCCCATCCTTCGTCCGAACTCGAGACCTCCATCATCGACCTCTGTATTTTGTTCTCTGGTCATGCATCCTAAACCCAGTGAGAACCCATGGACTGAGCCGCGTCTTCTGTGAAGCCCAAGCACCCCGTATTTGTTTGTGTCATGTGTGTCATAACTATTGGTTATTGTGGCCATGCAGTTCCTCAGCTGAGTGTGCTTTGCTGTCGTCATATGTTCCTTGTTGAGCCTTGTTGATTTCCTCCTTGTGCTGGAACATAGTTGAAGAAGCAGGTTGTCAGGCCTGTGTGCAACACTCTCTCCAGGTGAGGGAGGTGGTTGTGGTTGAAGAGGCAGGTTGTCAGGCCTGTGGGAAACTCTCTCCAGGTGAGAGAGTGTGTTGTGGAAGTGAGTTCTCCTGGAAGGGGTCCCGTAGCTGCTACAGAGATCTGAGAATTCTGGTTCGACCTGTTGCTGAAGCCTAAGGCAAGGGAGGTGAAGCAGTCGATGGACCGTGTGACAGTGAAGGTGTATACTCCTGGGGTGGGAAAGGCATGTGTGGAATGAGAGTCTGTGATCAGTGGGCATAAGTGTCTCCTAGGAGAGAATCCTTCCTCTTTAACTGTGTGACTTCCCTATTGACCTTGCCTAGCCTAGGATTCCCTTGCCCTGGGTGTAGATTAGTCCCAACTCAGGGGTGACCCATTGCTGAGCGTGATGAGCAACATGGTCTATGGCTAGGAGGTTCATGGAAGGTCTGCACGCAGTTGGTGGTGTTATTCCAATTGAAATATAAATATCATTTATGTGCTTAATTTTATGTTATGCATGCATGTGATGCTTGAATGTTATCATGTATTTCGTTGTGTATATGAATTACTGTCTATTACATTTGAATCTGTATGGTAGCAATAACTCTGTGTTATGTGTTTTATTTCGATTAAAATGCATGCTATATATTTATATGTGAATTCTTTGCGTGGTAGTGTTACTCGGCCTATTGAATGGCTGGGGATGTTACATTTTGGTATCACAGCTAAGTCACAGATGAGTAGTGTCATTTCCCGGCCTGTTGGGAGGCCGGGGATGTTACAAATTGGTATCAGAGCCAAGGTTTTCAACACTGAGCCTGGATGGGCAATGTTAGTGGAAAATGAAGCAAAAGTTTTGAAAGAATTGTTGTCGAAGTAGACAAAATTTGAGTTCAGAGCCAAGGTTTTAACGCCGAAAATAGATGGGCTGGATAAGTGGTCATTGGACCCAAAGTTTGAGGTGGAAATTGTGCCTGGAGGAACCGATTTCGAACCTCAGAACCTTCATGAGTGCCAAGAAGTCACCTTGGCCATGTTACGAAGCTTAGGAGGAGTAGCAGTGTCGTAAAACCACGACATAAGTGGTATTGGGCCACAGAGTAATGTGGACCTTAGGATCTATTTGAGAGAAGGAGAATCCTTCATGACCGTCAGATCTGGTAATGTTGCGAGACAGTTAGCCGTGAATTCCTTTGGAAATCCACAGAGTAACAGAGTCTGTTCTGCGTCATAGGCTTTGTTCGGAAGGAAGGGAAATCCTTTATGACCATCAGATCTGGGGAAGGTGCAGAGGAGTTACTCGGAGGAAAGCACTCTGGGAAAAAGCGAGCGTAGAGGAGTTGAAACTCCCAAAGTCTGAAACTTCGAAGTTACGTGGCATGGTGATGTCACTTGGTTTGACGTGGACACATGGGTTGTGTTCCACGTATAAGTGGGTACCGAACTCGTGGAAGGTTGAAATTCCATATGGAACGTGACATGTGATACCCATCTGATTGGGCCATGAGTCATTCGCTAATATTCTGCCATGTGGCACTCCGTATGAGCATGGTTAGTGGGACCCAAGGTTACTTAACAAAGTTAATGGCCGGAGGAACCACAATGACATTGATCACGATACATCAAGATCAACGGACAAAAGGCATTGCGAGAACCCAAGTTGCACGAAAGTTAATTATCCAAGGCGGTCCCACAATCCAAACCATGGTTTCATCGAGGGGTTACGTGTCAACGTCGAAAGAATTGCGGGATAAAAGGCGGGTTACTCCAAACTGCTACCACATGCCCCCGCATTTGGAAATGTAAGTAATGTGACATAATGACATCACTAAAGGTGATTGGGATTGTTCGGAGATTAACGGTTTGGGATGTGCGGATGTGAAATCCTTTGAAGACCCGAAACTCAGACACCTGAGGTTCCATAGTAAGTGTCAACCGTCAGATGCTGAGTAGATGTGGACGGTTGATCCGCCCTACATCACGAGTTCGGTAATCTGGAACTCCGAGAGATTGTTGTGTGGTGCTTTGAAATCTTTGAAGGCGAAGGCCTGAGTAAGAACCTAGTGATCTAACACTTGGTCATGGCCCGTGATCACATGGATTGGGGACTGAGAGAAAGGGGCTAGTGCTTGAAAATGACTACAGAGTAGAGAAGAGCTCGGAAAGAAAATGAAATTTGAACGTTTTCTTAAATCAGATTGGTCTGAATGCGTAAACTGGTGAAGTATTGAATAAGTTTCAATTGTTTCTCTTCTTTGACTTTTTGAGTGCAAGGAGTGCACATTGTCCGGAAGGAGTGAATTGATAGAGGTAAGTTAACCTCAGAGAATCTCAGGAGAGATACCATTGAAACTTCATTAGCAGAAGTTAAAGTAGTGCACATGAAGAACTCTGTGTTGAGTTCAGAGAGAGATAGAGTCACTCAGAACTCTGTACGGCTCTGCTAGGCGAGCATCGAGCGAGTGCAAGTGTGCACAGAGAGAAATCTTTGTCGACTTTAGGGAGAAGAGTATCAGAGGAAGATACTCACAGAGTTGTTGAACACTCTGTAGAAAATGCTCAACAAGGTGTGCTTTGAGCAGAAGGTTGCCAGGAGGGAACAAATTTTTCCTTTGAAAGGAAACAAAAGCGTCGAGACCCTTAGGAGACTGAGTAATTCTAAAATCTTAGAAGAGATAATAGGAGTGCATGGGAGACAGACTCATTCTAAGTTCTAAAGCTCAGAAGAGATAACACTTACGAGAGCAAAGACGAGATCCAAGAGGCAGAATCGCAAGAGAAATTTCAAAGGTCGAAGCCTTTGAACACTGACAAAATCTTCCAAGGTGGAAGAAGTCAAAATCTCAGGAGGAGGAGTAACAAAAACCATCAGATCGGTTGTCGGGAGGAGCCTGGACCTTTAGATCAATGTCCAACTAAAAAAAGGAAGCGCAAAGGAGAGGAATGGATCCCATCCATTAGGTCTGAGCGTGAAGGACCAAAAAATGTTGGATCTGGAGGTAAGCGCACAAGACTTAACCCTTGTGTGCGTAGGAGAAGTGGACTTGTAAAATTCCATAAGTGATTTAGTATCATCCATCGTCAAGGAGGACAGGTGGCGTAAGATCCACAACTTCAAAATTTTGTGGACAAGGAGGAGGAGAAAAAACCGAAGTAAATCTTGGCCATTGATCTGAAAGTGGACGCATGGCGCCAGATCTAGAACTCTGGGTACGGAGCACTCCAGAGGAAAGCAAAGGATGAAAGTGCCGAAGTTTCGAAGGAGATCTCGATCATTGATTGAGGAGGAGGTCGAAGGACCATTGATCTCGTCTTGGTTGGAAAGAGTCGAAGTTCCGAAGAGAATCAGGGCCATTGATTTGGAGAGGACGCGTGGCAGAATATCTGTCACTCCAGGGAAAATCACTTCGGAGATTTGTGTGTGTGGAGATATGAAACTCCCGAAGGTCAGAGAGCTGAAGTTGATCATAACCGTCCGATTGTTGAGGACATGTGTCAATAGATATTCCACTTTGGAAGATTGTCATACGGGGAAAACAAGATAGTTGAGAGTTGAAACTCCCGAGGGATGGAGAGCCGGAATCAATTGTAGTTGTTGATTTGGAAGGGATCTATGTGTTGACAGATCATGTAGATATGGGATCGCGTGTGGAAGGAGGAAAGAAGGTAGAAAAGGGAGGATAGATAGAAGCCTTTGATCACAGATCATGGCCAAGGGAATTGAGATCAACAAACAAGCTGGATTGCGGGGCTAGAACTTGCTCGGATGTTAAAAATCTAAGAGTGGGCCGCAATTTATACCATGGTTTTAACAAAGTGATACGTGGCAGCTAGAGGTGAATTGTGGGGCGAAAAGCGGGTTGGTCTAAAACCACTCTTTCCCACGCCTGCAATCACAGTTTTCCATGAGGTCATAGCTCAGGGTCTTATGAAGGAAAGGACAAATGAAAAGGGGCTAGCGCCTGCAACTTGGAGTTTTGGAAGCACGCATGAATAGCTCACGGGTCTGTCAGGACTTGCACACAAAAGGAAAGGGGACCTGTGTAAGATTAATAGGGGTCTAGAAAAGGCCCGAAGAGTCAATCCAACTCAGCATTTGGAAAGATCCTTTGATCGGGAGGTTAGCAGACCTCGCTGAGATAGGGGCACTGCGTCGAAAGTGCTTAGGGAAGAAATAGAAATGTACAGTGACTACAATGAGAGCACAAGAAGATCCAGGATTCCGGGAAGAATTGAAGACTTATGGGTTCAAAAAGGAAACGTTGCACATGGGAAAGAAGTTGCTACAATTTCTATGGAAGCAAGTATGTTATGGCTTGTTGGGTTAGCCAGAGGAAAGAATGCTAGGAAAGAATGCTTGCATGTTTGCAAGTGTTTTTGGTGATGTTGTTGCATAAGGAGTGAAGCAACAAAGAGCTGAAGTGTTGGTTATAAGTTTGATAAAAGAAGCATGAAAGCTTCTAATGCCATCAGACTTTCAGGTAGTATATAATTTATTAATGGCAGCCATGCATGTATGAGTTTTTTATTACTCTTTTTGCATAATTGTTGAAAGGAAATTAGGTAAGAATTTCCTCAGCCAAAGTTATTTTTATATAAAATCACATGATTATATTATTCAATGCATACCACTGGATGTGGTAAAGGCTAGAGGCCTGTATTAATTCAAATCTTTTATCTTCTGAACGCACACACTGACATAGTACAATGTCATGTTAATTTGGTTATGGGGTACTAACCAAAGAATTAAAAGATAAGAACTTGTTATAGGAATGAATGCCAATAATCTAGTCATGTATGAGACCAAGACATGGTTGGATATGGCAATGTATGGATATGGAAAGGTTATGAGCCACACAAGTACTAAAATATTCCTACCAAAATTCCAACTTATGGATGGTGAGATACGCGACTGAGATGAAGAGCATTATGTAATTCAATGCAAGGTGCACTGATTAATTATGCATTGAGAATTGCACTCATGCATACTGAGTGACGTAATTGTATATTAAAAGAAATATTTGAATGAGTTTTGTAAATACATGCATACATATTATTGCATGGAAATAATTGTTACTAACAATTGAAATGTTGCGAACTCGTGAAGTTGAGGACATTTCAGGAGTTGCTAGACATTGAAATAGGAAAGTTGCAAGTCAAGTAGTCACATGAGCATTGGCTACAAGAAATTTTTTTGTTCAGAAAAATAAGTAATGAAATTACAGATATTACTATGAACATGCATATGCATAGAATGATGAGTCGTTCTAGTTTATTAAATTGTTGAGTAATTGTGACTGAATTGCTAGGTGCAGGAAATTCTAAGATCACTGCATAAGATTTTGTACATATTGTAATTGAATATGACGTACAACAAATACTAACAATTTGTTGGTTGTATGCAAGATGAATCATTACAGGAAAAATGGTATGCATTTTGGTGCCTATGGAAAACCACAAGGATGGATGCATTCATAATATGGCAACAACCAAGATGAATTATGAAATAGAATTTCATGTTTTGGGGAAAAAGTTGAAATCCCTTCTGAACTAGTTGGAGTTCCTACAATGAATTCTTTTATGTTTTCTCATGATAACTGCATGTGGGTGATGCAGATGAGATGATTTTGATTAAAGTTAGAATGTTGACTACAAAGAGTATCTTGGGGAAGATGCTAATTGGGAACCTTTGAGAGCAGTTGGAACTCCGGGAGCCATGGTGCTCTGAGACTTCCTGAGCCAGCCTGTTGCTGAAGCCCAAGGAAAGGGAGGTGTAGCAGCCGATGGACTGTGTGACAGTGAAGGTGTACACTCTTGGGGTGGGACATGCATGTGGGTAAGGAGAGACCGTTGGTTGGAGTGCTACTGAGGTTTGGTACCTTGGTCTAGACCATGTTGATATGGAAGTCTTCTCAATCAAAAGATAAGTATCAATTATCTATTTATTGTATGTTGTGTATCTTGTATACAGGTTATAATGTTATTAGAATTGCATGTATATACATATATATACATTGCATATATGCTTGCATTACCTGCATCCATGACTGTACATAATGTGTTTCATGTTTCATTGCTTAAGAAATTTACACCTGATGCTAATCATGCTATTGATTGGAATGTGATTCAGGTGGAGCAAGAAGGCGTCTTGCAAGTGCATGATGTGCGCATATTGGACCCGAAAGAGAAAACAACTCCAGAATCGAGCCATAGGGCTTGCAAAGGTCCAATGGACCTGGTACGGTCCCGAGGACACGACATGGGAGCATGGGGATTCTATGTGGGAAGAATACCCGCATCTTTTTGAAGATTTTGGAAATCTTGTTGATGCTGTGTAAAGAGTTTCACTGAGGACAATGCAAACAAATAAGGGGAGGGGATTGTAATACCCCAAGGACGTGCCCCAGTTGTATTTATAATTTGTAAACATGTTTTGTAGGCTGGTGAGCCAAGTGTTGATAAGTTGGTGGGATTATGTGTTTATTAGGCTGAAGAGCCTAAGTGTTAAAGGCCAAGAGCCTGATTTCATATATGTAACTATGCAGATCATTAATAAAATAGAAACATCCCTGCGTGCAGAATGACCACGAAGAAAGAGTGATGGGGGACTAAGCTTCCACAAGGTTGTGTAAGGGAGGAGGCTAACTGTTTGGGCCTAGGAGTTAAGCTAGGGGGATTATCTCTAAAGGGGATAATAATTTATTATTATTTCCTAAAAGGATAAGGTGGACAATCGATGAGTGTTGTCCCAAGTTCCTGGGAAATGAACATATGCAAAATGGAGTGCATGCAGCTCCAGGAAGACAGGTGTCGACCTGGGCTCATGTAGTTAAACATGAAGAAGTCAATCGTGTTGGGGGTTCTCTCCTCATTATATCATCCTTCGCCTGAGTTAGTTGGGATCTAGGGCATCTTAATCGTTTGCCTCTGCGTTTACATTTTCTTACCCGCGCACAGGGAAGGAAACCCTCACGGGAAGGTTGTTCATTCGGCCATTCTCCCATCCTCCGTCTGAAACCGAGACCTCCATCATCGACCTCTGTATTTTTTTCTTTGGTCACGCATTATGAACCCAGTGAGAACCCATGGACTGAGCTGCGTCTTCTGTGAAGTCCGAGCATCCCGTATTTGTCTGTGTCGTGTGTGTCATAACTGTTGGTTGTTGTGGCCATGTAGGTCCTCGACTGAGTGTGGTTTTCTGTCGTCATATGTTCCTTGTTGAGACTTGATGTTGTCCTCCTTGTGCTGGAACATAGTTGAAGAAGCAGGTTGTCATGCCTGTGTGAAACACTCTCTCCAGGTGAGGGAGGTGGTTGTGGTTGAAGAGGCAGGTTGTCAGGCATGTGGGCAACTCTCTCCAGGTGAGAGAGTGTGTTGTGGAAGTGAGTTATCCTAGAAGGGGTCCCGTAGCTGCTACAGATCTCTGAGAATTCCAGTCTGGCCTGTTGCTGAAGCCCAAGGAAAGGGAGGTGAAGCAACCGATGGACTGTGTGACAGTGAAGGTGTATACTCCTGGGGTGGGACATGCATGTGGGGAATGAGATTCTGTGAGAAGTGGTCATAAGTGTCTCCTGGGAGAGAATCCTTCCTCTTTAACTGTGTGACTTCCCTATTGACCTTGCCTAACCTAGGATTCCCTTGCCTTGGGTGGAGCTTAGTCCCAGCTCGGGGGTGACCCACAGCTGAGTGTGATGAGCAACGTGGTCTATGGCTGGGAGGTTTGTGGAAGGTCTGCACGCAGTTGGTGGTGTTATTCCAGTTGACATATAAGTATCATTTATGTGCTTAATTTCATGTTATGCATGCCTGTGATGCTTGAATGTTATCATGTATTCTGTTGCGTATATGAATTACTGTCTATTACATTTGAATCTATATGGTAGCAGTAACTCTGTGTTATGTGTTTTATTTCGATTAAAATGCATGTTATATATTTATATGTGAATTTTCCGTGTGGTAGTGTTACTTGGCATGTTGAATGGTCGGGGACGTTACATAATGTCTCCACTTTGGGACATCAGGGTATTACACAGTGTTATAATAACCGAAGTAGCCAGTTGGAGATTATAACGAGTAAAGGAGCTATTGAGGGATATTTTGGGGTCCATATTGCATCACTCATCCTATTTCATCATTATGATCCATTCTGTACATATTGTCTTTGGTTCCATTGCATTCCGACGATTTCCATGATTTTGAGTATTTTGAGCTATATGTTAATTAAATTCACCGAAGAGGGCATTTTGGGTGCAATACTTGGAGGAAACTCTCAGTGTAATATCTTATTGGAATTGGGAGGAACAAAACTATAGGATAGGATAAAGAGAAACGACTTTCATTGGCCAGGGAAGCGACAAGGAGAGATAAGGCACTTTTTAGAAGTAAAAAGGTTAATTAATTAATTAAAGTGATTTAATTAATTAATTAATAATTAAAAAAGAAAATTCACTTTGGAGAGACAAGTGAGAAGGAAGTATAAACACGAGGTAAGGGCCTCTATTCTCTTATTTATTCATGTATGTTTATCAATTTGATATCTGGCTTCTAGCTAGAGAGCCCATACCTTGGGGGTTTTGACTTAACAAACCCTAGAGGATGATTCAGTGATGAACGATTCCACCTAGATTTTCCCAAGCTTGGTCTCGGATATGTAATACTCTCCCACACCATTCTAGTTCAGATCTACATCAGTGCAAGATGGTTCTACACCAACCACATGCACAGAAAGAGAAGGAGGGCGCACCATTGGGGGTTTCCAACAAGGGGGGTGCACCATTCAGTGAAGGAAGGCTCGTTGTAGGAGTTTGAGAGGGCTATTGGAGATTTGAGCATTTTTGTTTTACTTGCAGGGCCTTAGCCATGATTTCTAGTGCCTCTTGAGAGAGTTTTATGGTTCATATTATTTTCTAGAGCATTGGGACGAATTAGAGAGAAGAAGGGCATTTCTAAGATTCAGATCTATTCAGTTTGGAGGGGTTGTAATTCATATTAGACCTTGAGACTTCACCTAGTGACTTGTAGTTTCCCAATATACCTTTCTAGCAAGTTTCAGGGCATTTGGAGGCCTCCTTCATCAGGGCAAAAATTATAGGGTTTGGCAGTTTTAGGAGGGCACAACTCAATTGGAGGATTTATCATTTGGAGGAGTTTCCCTTGGTATTTCGGTTTGATATTTTAGGAGGTGATTCTAATCATCCCGATATAAATTTTGACATATTCAACGTAGCATTTGGAGGCCTCCTTCATCAGGGCCGAAATTGTAGGGTTTGACATTTTTAGGAGGGGATAGCTCAATTGGAGGATTTAGCATTTGGAGGAGTTTCCCTTGGTATTTAGGTTTGAGATTTCAGGAGGGGATTCTACTCATCCTGATCTATAGTTCGACATATTCAGCGTAGCATTTGGAGGTCTTTGAAAATAGGGCCGAATTATTGAGGGTCTTCAGGGTTTCAACAGGGGGTGGCATCTTCCAGGTTGGGGGTTGACACTTCATACATACCATATCTTTCTTGTATTGGTATTCATGGTATATTCAACCTTTGGAGGATTATTGTAGTCTTCTTTTGGAGTATGTTGTACCATCTTCTATCTTGGATCCATCTGATGAGCATTCCAGATCGACATCTTCATTGTAGCAGGTTCTATTATTATGAATAAAATCATATCTAAAGTGTTTTGTCTTGTCTATCATATTGTTGATCTTGAATATGGTTGAGGTATGTTCCATTATTGTATATTCTTGTTTATTTCTGAAAACACACACATAAACCATCAATATAACCCTAAGCGCAACCTAAAGGATCACTGTAAGCAAAGCGTTTAACGAAATTCCACAACCAATAAAAGTTTAAAAGACACCATAAACCATGATGTTCCTGACATATTGGCTTGGGAACATTACATTGGTATCAGAGCCTAGATTCCTGCCAGCCAGTGGGGATTAACAGAGTTACAATTAAGATGAATATTATTAGCAGGATTGTTGAGTGTGAGAGGGAATATGAAACCCTCAATGAGAATTTCAAGGGGCTATTAACATTCCAATGGTTCCTATCCTATAAAAATCCTAGTTGGAGTAAAGAAGAGATTACATGTTGGGTCAACGAAATGGAGGAAAACAGAGAAACCTTGGCTAGATGGAGAGAGACACAGAGTAAACCTACACCCATTAGGAGCAGGTAACATTGCTACAGTTGCAAAGTGCCCTGGGAACCAAAACATAGATGTAGGGGTAGAGGTAAGAAACACATCATTGAGTTGATCTATGACAATGATGATGAGGTGTGTGAGGATACAGAGCTAGAGATAGATGATTATTTAGAGTAGGATGCTAGTGACTCTTGCATAGAGGCTAGTGATTCTGGCATGCTTGAGGAGGATAATGACCCTTGCCCATTGGAGGAACAATGGGATGGACACGATGACAACACCTACTTTTCAATAGACATATCAGATGGTGTTGATGACCCTACACCTCAACAGAGTGGAGACACTAGTGGAGATTCAAACGTGTTAGCACCTAGAGATGATGAGCCCCCTATGTTGGCCGTGAAACATTTGTCATCTTGCCAGACACCCATGACATCCATGTCACATGAGGATATCAATGGCATTCCAAATATGATGGAGGAGCCTTGTGTGAGGGATGCACAACACAGACATATGGATCCATAGAACCAGGAGGAGAGACATGACTTAGAGACAGTAGACCTTATACACACATATCAACATGAGGAGATTGAGTCATCTCTTGTGGATAGTCCATTGTTTGATCAGGTTGCAGAGACTCTAGGACCAACCTGCAGTGGTGAGGACATACCCTTTATTGATCAGGATGATCATAGCATGTGTCTGGACACATCTGTATGGGATCTAGGTGCAATTGATAGTAGCATGATGAGTGCACAGGAGGACACAACAACTCATACATGTTACAACATGACTCAGAGGGAGATGGCAGTTGGTGATGATGTACAGTCACATACTAGCAATTAGAGACATGAGGTAGCACCTCAGCATGACTGTGATCAAGAGTCACACTACTTGGTAGGATCACTGATGAGTATGGAGAGTTATGATTTGGAGGCACATGAGCTACCCTCCACGAGGATCTTTGAGACAGTCAGACACTCACATACACATAGGGACTCCAGAGCTAGGGGAAGTTTTGATGACACTTCCATTTATGTCCCGAGAGAGATTGACCTTCATGTAGAGGTTTATCTAGTAGTACACCCAGGACCCATGATGTTGAAGGAGTATACAATAGGATACTTGAGTATGCAAGATCATACAATGGTGAGTGATGACTCACAGAGACATGAAATGATTTACAGTGAGATCCAGAGGGATGTATTGACTTGCTTGATGAGACACACTTCAGGGAGCATGTAGATGCCTCTCCTTTGCAACAACACATAGCTATGAGAGATCACCTTCATAATATCAACAGTTGCATGGGAGATGAGAGATGGAGGGTGGTTGACCAACAGTTGGAGGATTTATTGCCGGTTGTACCTAATGATTGGGGTTCGGTGATGACTACAGGTGAGTATTTATCATGGGTACCAGTAGATGAGATTTTGGTCAAATCCTTGGGATTGACCAAAGCCAGTGGTATTTTCCAGTCCTACAGTCAGCTACAAATTTTTCTGTTAGCCTTGCCTGACACTTTTATCATAGACAACAACATGAGGAGAGATAGACAATGGCTGAGGGCATGGAGAGTGGCTAGGTCGAGACCACCTGACATGAGTACTTTTACGTCATACAACAGGATAGAGGTGTATCATCATAGGCAGCCAGTGGAGAATTGGTGCGTGATGGTGAGCATCATAGGTCTGGGGATAACATACATTTCAGAGAGCGACACAATTATGACTTCTCATGAAGATGAGCACAGAGGGCTTCCGATAGTGATCGGTATGACATAGGAGCAATTAACAGGGATTGGAAGTGATAAAATTCCAGGTTTCCCATGGGATCTGAGAGTTTCTTTTTTTAGTAGGTTGTTTCACCTTATGATGACCCAGGTTGCGCCAAAGAGCCACATACCTCACTCTGGGTTGGTTTCGAGCGGCTTGCAAGGGCCTGTCCTATGGAGCGAGATAGTTTCTCCTTTCAGATACTCATGATCGAGTATGGATATAGTTGGGCAGGTGTTACCTCCACAGAGATAGTTTTACAGATGCAACTTCTGGACAATAGGTCCAATTTCCACAGGTACTTCATCATGAGGATCCAGGAGTGGAGGATCCAGTACATATGCAGAGTGCAAACAGGCATGGTCAACATAGTGCAGTGCTATCATGGTGATGTTTGACATATATTAGTGTGGGACCTAGGGATTGGAGGATTGAACATTTCATAGATTGACAGGGGCAAGTGGACCTTTGCAGAGGAAATTTGTTCTGACTTTCCATTGAGCTTCAGTGTTGAGGAGAGCACATCACTTGAGGGTGTCTCACGGAGGTATTGCAATACATCATTCTGGCATCAACATAGGCAGTTGATGGAGGCCGTGTTGATCTTGGTAGTATCCTGGAGGATGGACTTATTCCAGGATGAGGCCATGTGCCATGTGCATAAGATTCACGAAGTTGATATATTTTAGGACTATGATTCACAAGGTATTGCAGTTCATTTCATGATATGGGACCTAGGGGTGGAGTCTATGATCATTCATATTTGGACGGGTTCTACTCCGTGTCCTACTGGTGGACATGGGATCCTGGTATTATACTTGGAGAGATTTGGTTATTGCTTGAGGACAAGCAATATTCTAGTAGGGAGGATTGTAATGTCCCCACTTTGGGACATCAGGGTATTACACAGTGTTATGATGACTGGAGTAGCAAGTTGGAGATTATAGAGAGTACATGAGCGATTGAGGGATATTTTGTGTTCCAGCTTGCATCGCTCATCCTATTTCATCATTATGATCCATTTCGCACAGATTGGATTTGGTTCCATTGCATTTCGACGATTTCCATGATTTTGAGTATTTTGAGCTATAGGTTAATTAAATTCATTGAAGAGGGCATTTTGGGCACAATACTTGGAGGAACCTCTCAATGTAATAGCTCATTGGAATCGAGAGGAACAAAACTACAAGATAGGATGAGGAGAAGTGACTTTCAGTGGCCAGGGAAGCCACAAGGAGAGATAAGGCACTTTTCAGAAGTAAAAAGGTTAATTAATTAATTAAAGTGATTTAATTAATTAATTAATAATTAAAAAATAAAAGTCACTTTGGAGAGACAATTGAGAAGGAAGTATAAAGAAGAGGTAAGGGCCTCTATTCTCTCATTCATTCATGTATGTTTATCAGTTTGATATTTGGCTTCTAGCTAGAGAGGCCATACCTTGGGGGTTTTGAGGGTTTTGACTTAACAAACCCTAGAGGACGATTCAGTGGTGAACGATTCCACCTATCTTGTCCCAAGATTGGTCTCGGAGATGTAATACTCTCCCACACCATTCTAGTTCAGATCTACATCAGTGCAGGAGGGTTCTACACCAACCACATGCATAGGAAGAGAAGGAGGGCCACCATTGGGGGTTTCCAGCAAGGGGGGCGCACCATTCAGTGAAGGAAGGCTCATTGTAGGAGTTTGAGAGGGCTCTTGGATATTTGAGCATTTGGGTTTTACTTGTAGGGCCTTAGCCATGATTTCTAGTGCCTCTTGAGAGAGTTTTATGGTTCATATTATTCCCTAGAGCATTGGGACGAATTGGAGAGAAGGAGGGCATTTATGAGAATCATATCTATTCAGTTTGGAGGGGTTATACTTCATATTTGACCTTGAGACTTCACCTAGTGACTTGCAGTGTCCTGATCTATCTTTCTAGCAAGTTTCAGGGCATTTGGAGGCCTCCTTCATCAAGGCCTAAATTATATGGTTTGGCAATTTTAGGAGGGCACAACTCAATTGGAGGATTTAACATTTGGAGGAGTTTCCCTTGGTATTTTAGTTTGAGATTTCATGAGGTGATTCTACTCATCCCAATTTATAGTTCGACATCTTCAACGTATCATTTGGAGGCTTCCTTCATCAAGGCCGAAATTGTAGGGTTTGACAGTTTTAGGAGGGTGCAACTCAATTGGAGGATTTAGTATTTGGAGGAGTTTCCCTTGGTATTTCGGTTTGAGATTTTAGGAGAGGATTCTACTCATCCCAATCTACAGTTTGAAATATTCAGTGTAACATTTTGAGGTCTTTGACAGTAGGTCCGAATTATTGAGGGTCTTCAGGGTTTCAGCAGGGTGTGGCATCTTCCAGCTTGGGGGTTGACACTTCATACGATCCAGATCTTTCTTGTATTGGTATTCATGGTATATTCAGCCTTTGGAGGCTTGTTGTAGTCTTCTTTTGGAGCATTTTTTAGCTACTTATATCTTATATCTTGGAGCCATCTAATGAGCATCCTAGATCAACATCTTCATTGTAGTGGGTTCTATTATTATGAATTAAATCAGATCTGAAGTGTTTTGGCCTGTCTATCATATTGTTGATCTTGCATATGGTTGAGGTATGTTCCATTATTGTATCTTCTTGTTTATTGATGCAAACACACATATAAACCATCAATATAACCCTAAGCGCAACCTAAAGGATCACTGTAAGCAAAGTGTTTAACGAAATGCCACAACCAATAAAAGTTTAAAAGACGATCAAAACCATGACGTTCTTGGCATATTGGCTTGGGAACATTACATTTTGGTATCGCAACTAAGTCAAGTCTAATTAGTGGCATTTCCCAGCCTGTTGGGGGGTCGGGGATGTTACATCCATGAACATGAGAAGCCAAGAGAACAACAACAAAATATAGAAGAGAAACATAGATATAGTGCGTGCGACACAAACCATGCCTAACACCCAGATAAGTCTTTGTTATTGCAGAACAATTACAAGATGAAAACTACAGGCTCACTTTACAACTTGGAAAAGTCAAACGACTCGCCTTGCCTCACCAAGACACTTATGAATAGATCTGTCACAGCAAGACTTTCTGTGACAACCGTCTCTACAACCTATTGCGGTGCACCTCAGACGTGCCCTCAACCAAAAAATTGTTGTCTCTTCATTTCTACAGACTTCACAAATTTCGGTTTTTCCTCACACATGCCTCTAATAGACCCGTGTTTCTAGAATTCCCTAAAATCAACTGAAGAGAATATTTCTCAACTCTATCCACCGAATCCTCTTCAAGGTAGAAAAATTCCTCCCAAGTGGAGCAACTTGGCTCCTTGGGGGATCTCACCCTCTTTGTCTGCCTCAGAACTGTAGAGCTCTTCTTTGTCTCCTTGTCTTCCAAGTTATATGTTTTTGGTTGTGGGCCCTTGTTCTATTATAGACACTCCAGACGTCACCATCATGAACCATCATATCCTTTGGGGGTGTCATGCACGTTTGAGAACCCATGTGTCCAAATGAATTGTCACACCCCTTCGTGAACCCAATCACTCAAACAAATTGCCATGCCCCTTCGCGGACCCAGTTGCCCAAAACAACCCATGCACTCGCCAATTGTCATGTCCCTTGGGACTAGTGCGCCCCTCATGCCAACGTGCCCCAATGTCTTGGTCGCTTCATACTTAGGCATGTCCCTTGGCATGTTTTCATGCCCAAGGTGTCCACTTGCCCAAATTGGGTGTCAAAGAAACCCCAAATTCTGTCTCCATGAGAACTTGGCTGAGGGCATATGCACCCATCTAACCGAATACCTTACATCATCCCCCACCTCAAGTCATTGTCGTTCCTAGAAACATCCAAAAAATATGTGATTTCCAAGTCTTTGTCAGAACTTGTGCCTCTGTTGAAACTAATTCTGATGGAGACCCCAAGTTTCGTGCCAACCGAAAACCCCAAATTTTGCCAAAGTGGAAACTCCAAGTTTCCTTGTGAAGTGGAAACCCCAAGTTTCCACAAACCAAACTGTACTACACCCAAATTCGCATGATCTATTGCCTAATTCAATGCAGTCACTTAACCCAACTCCAAGGATGAAATTCACCCAACTTTGCTACACTCTCTCACTGTGATGTTGTTGCTTTGTTGTTGTTCATTTCCATTGTTGCCGTCATTTCCTAATACAACTGATTTCTGCCCACTTCACTTCAAAATTTTGTCTAAGTGTTGAACTCTTGTGAACTCGTTGTTGCACCCATACTTCAACCAACTCTGCCATGTCTCTGCACAATGAATTCCCCCATGCCATGGATTGATTGGGTAGATAGTCCAAACGTCTTACTCGAATAATGAGAATGCACTTCCTCATGCCCAAAATCACTCTTTTTTGTCGCATCTCCATCACTCTATCCAACTCCAAATATTAAGGAAAGTGTCCATCCTTGCCTCATCACTGCTGCCTTCATCCAATCTTCGTTAAGGAGATCCTCCACAATGTCTAAGTGTCGCACTTCAAACCTACTATCACATTTGTACTCTTAACCCCATTGTCATGTTGTTGTTCTCACCCAAGTCATGAACTAATTTAATGGTCAGTCCAACCATCACACTCCTTGAGACTGCACATTGTCATGCACAAATTGGTCACTTCCTTTCACAATTAGATCCAGCTACACAAATATCAGGCCAAGGCAAGGCCACCCCTTACCTCATTGCACTACGAAGTTTCCCCAAAACAAATTCATTCGTGGTAACTTGACTCCATTGTCCACCTCATGGCATATTTAGCCAATCTTTGCACCAAAAACTGCACATCCAAACCACCTTTTCCCCACTAATTCATCACCCGACCATGCTACTACGTCTACCTCTCTATGCCTTAGAATGGTTAGGATTCACCCTCAACCATGGTTCCCAAAGAAAGAGAAACATCCATGCCTAAGTAATATTTTCATGCTGCAATCTCCCTGTCCTCACAGTCCACCAAATGAAGGAAAGTCCTCAACTTGCTTCCTTCTATCAAGTCACTTCTATGCAACTCAACATATGCAATGAGTGTGGAAAAAATTCCTACACTCCTCAAATTTCCCAAAAAATTATCCAAAGTGTTCCAGGTAGAATGATTCACTTTAAATAACTTCCATGCCCTAAGTACATTCACACCAATACTCTGCCAACTTCAACCAACGACCCTCACTTGATCTCTGAGTCATCGCACAATCATCCACAAGTCACCAAGGTGTTCTCTACCTCATCTAAGGTTCCATAACACCACCCAAGTCACTTGGTCTGCATTCTTCCCATTCAGGTTGACTGTCTCTTGGCTAACTTCTTTGTTGAATCCATCTATCTCTTAGAATGAAACTGCTCTGCACCTGTTGCAAGTGCTCAAACTATGGCACTATTTTTGGGACTGTCAATTCATCATATGGCTAGGTCACCAAAAACCAAGGAACCTCACCCATCCTCTCAATCTCAACACAAATAGACTTCACTACCCACTTCACCACAATGACATGTCTAGCGTGCCTTATCAAAGATTTAAGTAGCTTCCTTAAGCCACCTCCATGTTTGCATCCAAAATTTCCTAATCCCACCATAGGAATCATCCAAGTAGGTCGTCGTAATCTCTTTCGTACATTCACCCCACCAAAGTGTCCCAAATATTACATGACTTCTTCAAATCTGCACCACTTGAGTCACTCTCAAGTCTGTCGATTTTCACTGTGAAAACATAATGCACTTGGGCCACCAAGTCATCTGACTTCCCTTCAAAGAACTCATTGCAACACTTAGGAAATGAAAGGAATCAAAACCAACCATTCGTTTCCAATGGAATCCTTCATTGCAACCATGTTCTAAGTTTGTTGTCTTGGACCTCCGCTTACACAAGAATCCAACTCTCTGCATGAACTCTCCTCCACCGCCTTCTGCAACTTCAAAAATGTGAAAGACCTTCATTGAGATACAAGGTTGATTCCATCTGTCCACTTCATGAGTCCATCTAAGTCCCAAACTTTGCATGTGACTAATCGAACTCATCTCCAATGCCTTTCCATCTCTGCAGCTTGAAAACTTCTGATTTAAGGCACCATGCATCCACTTCTCGACTATCTAGTTGTACTGCTGATAACTAACTGTTTTAACTCTGCGAAGAGCTACCTTGTTCGAAGGTTGCAGTATACCCACCAACAACCCAAATGAACTCAACTGTTGTTCTCGATGATGCACGACACAAAGACATCATGATGGAAACATTCCCAACCAACTTCCTGTTGTGGATTTTCTCTAGGTCACCCTAGGTCATCCAACATACCCAAGTGCTTCACCTCTTTGTAACCCAAAACTGATCCCTTTCGCAATCACTTCTGTGATCACCCTCTACGTTTCACTTATGTGATCACTTCTGCGATTAGATCTGTGACAAGTCGTGTGACAAAACTTATGTTCAACTGCCTTTCCCAAGTGCTCGGTTCACTCAATGAACTATGCTCTTGGTCTCTCGAAGGTGTGCACAACATGTCTGACACTGACTTCCATTATGAATCAAACCAACCAAGTATGCCTCTGTGATCAAGTCCACAACAATTCCTGCAATGAGCTCTGTGATGAGTTATGTGATCACCCACCCTATCCAAGTGCTTCATTTCACAACAAAATCTGCTCTCAATCTGCACAAGGTGTCCACCCAAATCAACCTTCCCATCCCACCGTCAACCAAACCTCTGTCATAATTATGATGCAAATCCCTCGATGAACAAGTTCATTGCATCGAACCATTCACCAAGTCTGCGAACATTCCCATTGAATTTTCTTTGCAACAAACTACCTTTAAATTTTTCTTTGATACCATCTACACTTCCTTACATCATGCCTTATGATTGTGCACCTCTTGAAGGCATGCAACACCACAATGTTTCTCACTTGACTTCTTGGAAAAACCACGGTTACTTCATCTGGACTATGCCTCTTCACCTAGAGCATACCCATACTCTATTCTAGGCTATCGACGAGTCACACTCCTACTCTAGTGCAACTCTTTTATACTTAGAGAATTGTTGACATCTTAACACTTAGTCATATTTAAGCATACATCCATGAACATGAGAATCCAAGAGAACAACAATGAAACAAACAAGAGAAACATAAATATAGTGCGGGCGACACAAACCATGCCTAACACCCGACTAAGTCTTTGTTATTGTAGAGCATTTACAACATGAGAACTATCTGCTCGGTTTACAAATTGGCAGAGTCAAACGACTCAAATCACCTCACCAAGACACTCATGAAAAGATCCATCACATTAGAATCTTCGTCGCAACCTCCTATGGTGCACCTGAAATGTGCCCTCAACCACAAAGTTGTTATCTTTTCATTTCCACAAACTTCACATATTTTGGTTCTTCCTCACACATAGCTCCAATAGACTTGTGTTTCCATTCTTCCTAAAACCATCCCAAGAGAAGCTTTCCCATCTATGTACATTGAATCCTCCTCAAGGCAGCACAAGTCCTCCCAACTGGAGTGACTTGGATCCTTGAGGGAGCTCTCCCTCTTCATTTTCTTCAGAATCGTAGAGCTCTTCTTGCTCTACTTGTCTTCCAAGTTCTGCCTTCTTGGTTGTGCACCCTTGTTCTCTTATAGGCACTTTAAAGGTCACCATAATAGCCTTTGGGGGTGTCGTTCCCCTTCATTAACTCATGTATCCAAATGAATCATCTCGCCCCTTCATGGACCCGGTTTCCCAAATGAATTGGCACGCCCCTACACTGATCCGATCACCAAAACAAACCCAAGCGCTTGTCAACTATCGTGCCCCTTAGAACTGGTGGGCCCCTCATGCCCCTTGGCATGTTCGTATGCACAAGGAGTCCACTTGTCGAACTTGGGTACCAGATCCACCCCAATTTCTGTCTCTGTGAGGACTTGGGTGAGGGTCTTCGTGCCCATATAGCCGAAGACCTTACAGTTGCCAATTTATCCATGATATTGTATCTAAAATAAGAATGAGTCATGAAAAGTGTTTTCTATGATGAGATAGCATTGGTATTCTATTGATTAGAGGGAATTACAACATTTAAAGAAAATTATTTTGGGGCAAAGAAAACATAATTTTAAGTGTTTTGAATGTTGTTAGATTTTTTCTATTATCAACAATAGTGTTAGTGCCATTCTGTGCAAAATATGTTTATTTATACTATTATGGGCTTGCCCACGAGTTATAACAATGAACATCTCATCATCTTCAACCCAATATATGGTGGTAATGGTCTATGCAGGCTTCTTCCCAAATACTCACTCTTTGGATCCTTTAGAAAGCTCACATGTTTCCATTTTGTGATCTTCGTCACAAAAGTCGCACAAGGGCCAAGAAAGGATAGATCTTGGATGAAAATTTTGAGGTGGAGGCCCGAGTGAGGCTTGAGCTAATGTAATGGGATTGGAGGGGGATATCATCCTTGTTTCAAAGGAGATCATGTGGTTATTCATGTCTTAGACTAGCTATAAGGCAAAATAATTATCGATTTGTTTCATAGGTTCATCTAGAGACAAGTGAATCCTCAAAGCTTCCTCCTCATATTCTAGACATGTTTACAAGGATGAACCAAGATTGTTCACATATTTCTCCTCCAACCAGTGATAATTAGGAGGTGGCAAGGTGTTGTAGTAATGCATTAAATCAATTTGATTGTGAGTCCTAATGATCTCATGGATTTGATTGTAGAGCTTAGTAAACTGAATATTAAAGGCCTTAATGGTTTCCCCCTGGTTGAATGTCAATTTTTTATAACTTTTCAATAAGTCAACTAGGCTTAGTGGTTGTCCATAAGTAGATTTAAACCAACAACAAAGTTTAGCCCAAGTAGAAAAATATTTAGGGGGTAAGTTGAAGAAATCAACTACAACCTTTCCTTCAAAGGAATTAACAAATAGACACATAGTGTCGTTATCATTGGAAACAATGTTGTGGCATGCATTAGAAAAAGCATCGAGATGCTCATTTACTAAAATGGCACCATCACTAGAGAATCTAGGTAAGTTCTCTTTGAATTTAGGAAATGGTGCAATTGTCAGACCAAGTTCAATGGTGAGGGAACATGCCAAGGGGTGGCATTTTCATCTTCTTCGAATTGATATAGTTCATATTTGTAGATCACTTTCTTCAGGGTTAGTGGTAGATGCAACGAGGTTAAAACAATTGTACATACTCCTTATCAATTGGGAAGTGGAAGCTTGATTCAAACTAGAAGATTAATTCATCATGCTCGTTACTGATGGAGGAGTCAAAAAGACAGGGGGGCAAGGGATAATGTATTTTGTTTCAAAATTAGATACAGAATGATTGAACCTCTTATGAAGGATTTGAAGGATCTTCTTTTGCTTCCTAACTTCAGATAGAGAATCAAATTCAAAATAATCTCTCCTAACTCTGTGTGAGTAGCGAGGAGGCATGAACATAAAGCAACTAGAATGGGTAAGGATAGTTGTGCGCTTGTCTTTCGACAATATCCCTTCATTCTTGGAGGTTGATGTCCTTGGAAATGATTTCCCAAGTCTCTTCTAATTGTTCTCTAGATTCAGTTGTATTGGGGATATGATTGAATAAGAATTTTTTTGGATAAGTTTGCTTGGGTAGTCCAACAAGAATATCTAGTTGAGGTTTAGAGGATAAGGTCATGAAGGACAATGATGAAATATTGAATCAACTTGCTATAAGGGAGGAAACCTTGCATACCAATCTTGTGTTATGATTATAGCAAATTTATGAAATTAAAACATCTTGTTAGATTTATCAACCAAAGAAACAATAATTGTTCGGAGTTGGTTAGAGATATCAACTTGATGATATCTTTTTTTACCTTTTCAATTTTTATTTCGTCGATTTCATAGCTATATATACATAGTATATAAAGTGAAGTTAAAGCGTGGACTCCTCAGGGAAAAGAAACCAACACCAAAATGGGTAACAATGACAAAACCAATAGCACCATGCAAATTATGGATAGGATTGAGACATTGCAAAAATAATTAGGGGACAAAATTAACAAATTAATAGAAAATACAACAAAAGTATTGAGTGACAAAATTGGCAAGTCAATAGAAGAAGATTAAAAAAGACAATGGCTAGAATTAATAAAGAAAGGAAACAATTGTCGTAGATGTGATAGGAGATGGATTTTGGGACATCAATGTCAAGACAAGTCACTACACTATTAAAAAATAGTGGATGAAAATGAAGTAGGAAATTCGAACCCAATGGATGAAATCAATATTGGGTACAAATTAAAATACAACAATAAAAAAACAATGCCACAAATATCATTAGCTTCAATCTCAGGCACCCAATAAAATATAAATGATGATAGGGGCCCCAAAAAGAAACTATAACTCGAAAAGAACAAATACAAGAACCGATCACAAAATATATTCCACCTCATCTAAGGAAGGTTGAGAAGACCCAAGACCAAGGAAAGAATCATAAAAAATGCAAATGTAGTGACACTTGTATGTTTTGCTAGTGCTCATAACTATATAAACATCAATTTTGTTGAGCAACTAAACCTTTTTCTGTACACCACCAAGGACCTCACAGTTACGATCATTGATGGACAAATGGTCAAGGGAGTAGAAAGATGTCATAAATCTCCGTTCAAATACAAGAATTGGAATATAGATAGGATTCTACACGTTGAGATGAACATGGTGCTAGGTGCTGAATGGTTGATGTAGTTGGGCACTTATACGACCAACCTTGAAGAATGGTTTATGGAATTTAATTGACAAGCACAACATTATAAATTAAATGGGGTTGAAGAATGCCATGACAAGGAAAGACATTTTCAACTAATGGAAAAAGGGCAAGAAACACATAAATGTATAACAACAAAAGCAAGCGAAATATGTTACCAAGGAGCATCAAGGTTTCATGTTAAACAACCGGGTCAAAAGACTTCAGAATATGAGGCATACTCTACAAAGAAACCTCTCCAGTGCTCAAATCAGGAACCAAGTCAAACCCCTATAGCCAGACAAACAAAGACGATGTCACCAAGAAATCATGCTTAGCTAGAGAGAATCCTATTTACTAGTTTTTGAGGACAAAGAATTCTTTAAGGGGGTGGCATTGTAATATACATAATAATACTAAAAATATAATAAGTAATAGTGATAATAGTAATTATAATCATTAGGTTAATGAAAGGTCAAAGGCCACATAACTCTTCACCTCATGACCAATCAATGCATATAAGTATATACCATTGCGAGACTCATTATAACATCATCAATTTATATCAACCATAATCAATTTATATCAATCATTTATTACTCAATATTTTATTTTGTAAATTGCTTAAATACTTTTGCAATCTCAATAATAAGCATGAATTGTTTATTCCAATCATGAGAAGG